>CABFWB010002848.1:75701-95069 GCA_902151455.1 Timema bartmani
CCATTTTCACCCACAATGGAATCAAATAGGAGTTGGTGGGGTGTATAGGGAAAGGGGGTGCAGAGGTAAGAACGCCTTCTGGTGAAGCAAGAATGTATGCGACAATACCTTGGGGAATATTTCATACAAACTTCTTAAGTAGTTCCTTTAGTTGGCAGCTTGACATTTGATTGTATAATACAATCATTTATTTTCTGTCAAAATGTCGATGGTAAAAGATTGAACTGAGAATTTTTTTTTTTTTAAGATTGTGTAAAGCTTCCACCGGTGGGCAAGCGACAAAAGGAGTCGGTCTCGTCTTGTCTGATTTGTAGTTGATGAGAAGCGGTTGGGGTTTGATTCCCAACCGAGTGCTAATTGTGTATGCTCCGTGTCTTAAATCCCGTCCGGTACTTTTTGCATACCTACACAAATGTGGCCGGAATGAGAAGGACAACATTTTGAAGAAGTGTTCTCACATGTGCGTTGGATGATCGTGTGGGGCAATTTTTGATAAAAAAACTCAATACAGCCAGTTGAAATTCAAACCCCGGCTGTTCCATCACTGGTAAAATAATGTAGTAGGGTCTTAATAAGGTTCCCCCGAGGATTTTTTACAACTAGATAGCTAACTTTAAAATTAAGGGTAGTTTACTTTAGGGCCAAAAGAGAAAATGTTGATTATCTTAAAATTATTTATCACGATTTTTAATAAAATTCGTATCTAGTCACTATTTAAAATTACAAATAAAATAGTGTACCTCATATTTCCAAGAAAATGACTTGGAGGGCTCTTTAAATAAACGGATATATCCTATTTTGATCATATCTCCGCAACTCTTAGAGATACGAAATAGCTAATGGCTGCAAAGTTGTATACTATTAAAAATAAAAACCTATTATTGAAAATATATTTTTATAAAACCAATCAATTTTGATCTATAGGGAAAAAAAATATATAAATATAAATTATATATGTTGTGATCGCCCTGCTCCAGATTGAGATGTTTGTCTAAAACTAACATAACAGTGTTGAAAGAAGCGAGTGAAAGAACTGGTCTAGTTTAATTGTTCGCAGTTCGCAGGGTGCCCCAAATTGCCAAGGACCAGCCATGCATCGAGTACCTGTGCTGGAGGTCAACTGTCGTGCACAAGGTACCGGATTTGAATGTGTGGGGGTGTCAATCGAGCCATTGGCTATGCATTCCATACCAAGCCAGTTCTCTCACGAGCTTATAAGTCAAAGTCCTTACTATCTTTTTGTAACATATGTTTAACATCCCATTTTGTAGTAGCTCCTAATGCTATTAATAAACCCTAAAAATCAAGGTCTTCTATAAAATACGACCCCACACATTTATGTTGCCACCGTCCCTATCCTTCCCCCCCAAGCTATCCTCACAAATTAGGCCCACGATACGAAGTGTTGACCCTTGTGAACCCAATATCGACCTTTTTTATTGGTTCAAATACACAAATGAAGACTTTAATTCTTTAAAAAAATAATTATAAAATTTAAAACCGGGGGTCAATAAATGTTGTACGTAAGTATAGCGCAATTTGTGCTTGAATTTGCTAGTGTATATTTTTTTGTTTCCCGTATATTAGAAGTTTTGAGTAAATATCTCCATTTTTAAACACTGGAGCGAGAAAGTCCGTGAGGAGTTGCGTACCATTTATTATAATTTATAATATTTGGTGTAAGTGTGTAACCTATAACCCTATTAGTTAGTATAAGGTTAGGTTGGAAGGGAAGGCGCGTGACCCAGGGTCTGTATTATTACCATGTTTATAAAAAAAATATGTTGGCCTGAATAAATAAAGTATTTCTTCAGTAGATACGATTAGTTTGAATTTTTACAAATAAAAATTTCAATAGTTAGTGATAATTTTTTACGGGAATTAGAGATACATGACTTTTTCATGAAGAGAAAAGGCAATGTTCAAACACCACTATGCTCATGACAGAAGTACTGTTGAGATTTATATGTGTAACTATTTTAGTTAAATGTCTTTACTGAAGAAATAATTTAATTGGTTTTAGCCAAAATATATTTTTATTAAAAAAAACTTTTAAAAAATGCTGTCCTTATCTCGGGTTACTTTCCACCCCACCTTAGTTAATTGAATAAGGGGAGGGGGTTGATTGAAGGGGAACATACTGGCACAAGCTTTGATTGAGATTGTAAAAACACTGGAAGCATTATTGTCACCCTCGGTGAATAGAACCATGGTCTTTCGACTGAGTATCAGGTAGTTTAACTTACAATGGAATGGATTGACAATGATGGGGAGCTCAAGGTTTGAATCTAGGCCGGATTCATAAGGCGTGGGTTTTTGACATATTTTATTTATCGCTTTTGTTTTCCCACCTACTCTCCACACTAATTTTAGTGCGCTTAATCTAAACAACCTTATTCATACCTGCCCCGAAAATTAAGACTTTTATCTTTGTTTAGTTTTCTTACACACCGTCTTACTTCCTAGCCAGACTAAACGCATTTAGTTACATTATAGGGGTAGGGATTGGGAAGGTTATATTTAGAGGAAATGCATTCTCATTTTTCTAGAGTAAAAGCGAGAATATATGTAGGAATAACAGCCTTAGGTACTTCTGGCGTGGATTTGAACACTCCTGTTCCTTCAACACCCTCTTCTCCACACTGACCCCCAACAAAACCTCGTAACCAACAAACCAGCCTGATGTTTAATCTGCCCCCTTAAATATTTTTCATAAGCCAATATATGCTATCTGCAGCTGTTACTTTAATATATTATAGTATCAAAATCTATGAAATATGAATAATACTATAGTAAAACGTTATAATTATCAAAAATATGGTACTTTTAAAAGGTCTATGATATAATTATATTATAACTCTTCACTTTTATACGTTTTTATTAGAACATAATTTACCGACTTTAATTTCCGAGCGTCAATAGCGCTGAGTAAATTAGTCCAGGTCCACTCACCTACAGAAGCCCTCGGTGAAAATCACTAGTGAACGCTTTCAACAGGCCCGTTCGTCCTAAATGACGTCACAGTTGGAGTGCCGGGCAAACCATGTCCTCTTAGGAGCTTAAGTCAATGGTTGGAATCCTGGTGCCAATTATCTATTATGTGTAGACAAACAATAGGAAAGCAAACCTTTGAGTAAGCCGGCCCCCAGACCTCGCCCGCGCTTACGTTGGACAACATTCACTGATTCGATTAGCATAACAGGGTGCCTATCCTCAGGGGGATAGGACAATTTGATTAGTGGGCTTGATGGGAGTAGACGGGGTGAGAGAAGGAAAACAGGGTTGCCAGTCTTTCATGAATAAAATACCTTTTTTTAAAAAAAAAACTTGAGTTGTTATTCTCTGGTTGTGGGTCAGATTAAAGCGATTTATAAGAGTGTAGGGAGCCGTACAGTAATAAAATCCCGGTAAATAAGCCCTTTTAGGAAATGCAAACATTTCTTTTTGCGTCAATATTGCTAGTGTTTTACAATATTTCCAATGTTATTTTTATCGATATTGATAATATCTGTCAAAAGTGAACACAGCAAATACACATTATTATCATCCCCGGTGAATTAAACCCCGGCCTCTGGCCTGAAAATAAGGCAGTCTAACTCAGGGGCTACCAAAATTTTAGATCGAAGGAGTCCTTGCACCAGAAAAAAATATAAACAGAACTGGAGCCCTAATAAAATGTTTATATTAATATTAATAATATTCATTAATTTAAGTTAAATTTTACAATGTTTTTATAACTTAATAATTGAATAAATATTTCAATGAAAATAATGATATGGAATTCCGCACGAGCTTTCTCACTCTATTGTTTAAAAGTGGAGATATTTACTCAACATTAGTAATATAATATACACCAGCGAATCCGAGAACAAATTGCGCTATACACACGTACAACATTTTTTGACTCACGGTTTTAAATGTTATAATTCTATTTTAAAATATTAACTTCCACATTTGCATATTTGAACCAATAAAAATATTGATATTGGGTCCCCAAGGGTCAACACTTTGTATTAAAATTTTGAGTTCCGTTTAAAATTTTAGGCATTTTATTAGGGGTTGCGCATCTTATGGTTATCGCATTGCTACTAGATTTCGCTTTTATAAATTTTGACCAAAAATAGGTGACTATTGAGTTTAAAATGAGAGATATAGATCATTTTTGTACCAGGGGTGGATCCAAAATGGGGACATGGGGGGCGCGCAACCCCCTTCAAGAAATTAAAACAATTAAATCAATGTTAAAATCACTACTAGTTTTATTGTCACGTAATACTATCTCACTAAACAGATTTCATTCTTTAAATCGTTATTGGTAATATTATTAAATTATTAATATACGGTAATTATTATGAATACATAAGACAATCACATTAAGTATTAAATGGTGAAAATAGGCATTAATGAAACTACCCAAACTTAAATTGCGCACTTCTTACCTTGTTGCACAAACCCTGTTTAGGTTTAAATTTATTTTATAATTTTACTATTACTATTTCAATGATAAATAATAAATAAAGATCTTTCAAATAATTTATTTTTAAATAACGTGCTTTAAACAAAATCTTTGAATAATATCACACACATAACGTTTTAGTATGGATTAGTGGTAAATTTTGATTTAGAATGAGAAAAAAAACTAGCTATAGGCATACTATAGAGATGAGTTAAAGTTCGATTGTTCGAAATCTGAATAGTTTCATCTATTTTGTCTAATTGATTGAATAGCCAAAATACTATTTATATAATAATTGTTATAATGTTTCAACTTATTTTCCTCTTAATAATCACTATTTGTTGATGTTATTATTATTGGTTTTTAATAAATTTCAATACTAACAGCAAATTTTGAGTCATACTCTTCATTAGAGGAGTATTCTCAAGTTTAGTGCTACACTGAAAAATTACTAAAGGATTTATTCTCAAATTTTGAAGTGTTTTTATGTCAACATTTCTTGAGGTGCTTCCCACTCCCCATCCCCAACCCGATTCTGATGGTAACACCAGTGACCCCTCCCCTCCCCCCCTCCCCCATAAAATCCTGGATTCGCCCCTGTGCTGTACAAACATTTCCCCTAAGAGGTTCAAAGAAAAACAACATCAACTTCCTGAAATACTTATTTCTTACTCTATGGCATTAGAGAATTATTGCGTTAAATTTTTAGAAGTATCTCGTTACAACTAAAGCTTACAAAATTGTATTAACATATTTGCCAATATCTCAGAAACTGTTGCTTTTATAAAAATATATTTCATATAAAAGATTTTTATTTTCAATAGTACTACTATAGTACAATATACTACAATAGTACTACTATTTTGCAATGATAAGTTATTTAGTATCTTAAATAGTTGTGGAGATACGGAAATTTACACTTCTGTAAAGTACCCTAAAAGTCATTTAATAGAAAAATTAAAAGAACCATTTTATTTTCAATCTTAATTAACGCCTAGATACAAATTTTAATCAAAATCGTTAGAGCCGATTTTGAGAAAATCGACTTTTTCTATTTTTGCACTTCAGTAAACTTCCCTTAATTTTAGGGTTGGATATCCAATTCCAAATATCCCTTGGGGCAACCCTATGAAAACCTTAGATACCAAGTCTTAGCCTGATCGGTAAAATAGTTTAGGCTCTAGTTGGAGGTACAGACAGACAGACAGACAGACAGAAATTCAAAAACAACTTTTTCTAATTAGGTTTCGATTTTTTTACGTCACAATACTTTTTCTACCTGTAAGACAGCGAGAAAGTAAAAATATTTTTCACATCTAATTGTGCAAAAAGTTCCATTTGCAAAATGAAAAATTTAAATCAGTATATATTTATTTATGAATGGTTTGGTTGGGCTTGAATTTATCACAAAGTGCTTCAATATTTGGAGTTGTGGTTGTCACCTGTAATTCTTAGAGTGCAGATCATTTTCTAAATTTTTTCTTTGTAGCATTACACAATGAAAAAGGATTGCTCATAAAGATATGTTGTTAAAAAACAAACAAGAAATAATTAAAGTGTGATTCTTTAAAGGGTAACTTATTCTATGGATATTACAATTCAAAATTTTGCAATTTCTTTCCCATGAAATTTTGTTTTCAAATCAAATCTGTTGAAATTTCGACAAGTTGTTCCTTTTGTTTTAAAGACAATCTTTCGATACTGGCAAATGCCCTTTATTCAGATTTTAAAAATTGGCAATCCTAAGGACTGATGCTAATTTATAGTGCGAAAAAGTGAAGATGTTTTAATAGTCTCATGGAGCCTGAGATAACTTTGGTGGAGCCCATTTTGAAAAACGCTTTGGTAACTTTCAATGGGCTCAATTGACTATGATAAGATTAAAGTTTGAATCTAGACTGAACTCACAAGGGGGGGGGGATGTATAATTGTACACATTTTATTATGACTCTTGACTTCTCACCCTCTCTCCACACTAATATTAGTACATATTCTAAACAGCATTACTTTACCCTGTCTCCTGGATTAAACCTTCTATAATTTAATATATGTTTATACTGCGTCCAATAGCTCTTCCTAGCTAGACGCATTTAGGCCTAATTGTATCAAAGGGGTAGAGATTAGAACATGATTTTACCTATGAATACATTAAATAAGTTTTGGTAACTTTGATGATTTTCAGAAACGATCCTTACCACCAAAATCTTCCAATAAGTTCAATCTTGCCAAATAAGTTAGTAGGCCCACTTGAGGGGTATTTAATTGTAGGTTCTCTAACCGGTATCTGTGGACTAGCGGACTAAACTACAAACTCATCTAGTCTGTTTTGACAGTAACAGGAAGGTCGGTACTAGAATTTTAACCAAATGTACTGTGTGGGTACCTCCATTAACCTGTAATACCAATTTTGAATTTTTTTTATGCCAATGTTTTGTACTAGTTTTGTACCGTTTTGCACCACAAAGAAAAAGTTTTGTACCCGTACCAGTTTTGAGTAATTAGCATATGGAAGTTGTGACTCCAGGTTAATGTTGTATCACTTTTGAATTTTGAACTTTTTTTGATGCCAACGTTCTGTACTAGTTTTGTACCACTTTGTATCACAAGAAAAAAGTTTTGTACCTGTACCCATTTTGAGTAATTAAAAATTGCTTTTTTTTTAATACCAAAGTTGTATACTAGTTTTGTACAGTTTTGTTATATAAAGAATAGTTTTTATCTGTACCCGTTTTTAGCAATTAGTAATTCAAAGTGGTCACTAAAAGTTATTGAAGTTGTACCACTTTTGAAATTATAGGTCTACTTTTATAATGACTAAGTTTGTATTAATAATGTACCATTTTCTACTACATGGTAATGTTTTAGTATTCCAATGACTCATTATTATATATATATATATTTATTTATACTAAAGTGGTCACTCCAAGTTAATATTTTTATACTCCTTTTATTTCCAATATTAATGCATTTTTTGGTGATTGAAGATAGTAACGTGTTTAAACCATTTAAATAATCTGGATCTATTAATACAGATTTAAAAGGTTTAACATGAAATATTGTTTTGTGTACAGTTGAAAAATTATATTTTATATATGTTGTGTAAATAGCTTTCCAAGATCACATTATATATATATATATATAACTTATGTTTAATAAACTCTTCGACATGAGTCTTAATTAAGTCAGGTGGACCATAAAACAAAAATAATCAAAGGAATGTTGAATGTGTTGGAATAAAATGTTATAATAGGTAGTAGCGCGTGGATATTGCTTTTTTTTAGATCCCCGATCCTTCTCAACCAGTTCAGGCCAAGATTTCTTGCTGCTTTTTTAAATAAATATGAAGGTCCTCATTTTATTAACTCCGCGATAAAGTAAGCACAATATACATTAGAAATCATTAATAAACACTTAAATATTTTTAGTTTTTCTATTTTCAATTCATGACACAATAAAAATCCATGATACAGTAAAATAATTATATAAAATTGCCTACTACATTATACAGAATATCTTTATTTTATTATTGTATGGAAATCCATTTTATTATAATATCTGTAAACACATATGAAATTATAACAAACATTTAATTAACGGAAAATACATTAATTTCTTTGTAACTTTGAACAACATAGTAAATATATTTGAACTTTATTAATCTAGTTTTTTTAGTAACGCAGATAATTTAAATGATCACTCCTTTACACACCTTATCTTAATAGCCTCAAATAATAATCTATTATATAAAGACGAAAACCCTGACACACTGACTCATCACCGTATCTCGTCAACTCCGATCCTAAAATCTTGAAATTCAGCAAGGAGGTTCCTTTCAGGTCGTAGGCATCCGATAAGAAGGGGTTTTGCGAAATGTACTGTTGTTGGAACATTTTGATCGTCAACATAATTGTATAAATGAGCTGGAAAGATAAAATTTGGCAGGAAGCTGTAGGTACTGTCTCATTTAACCAGAAAAAAACCTAAAAATGGAAAATTTCAAAATGGAGCTCCAAGAAATAAGGAGGGGAGAAGGAGGAAGCTATAATTATTTTATTTTAAATGAGGTAGAAAACAAAAAGTGGTTAAACATATAAATAAACAACTCCATACAATTAAATAAAACTTGATATATGATATGATGATTTGTATAAAAGAATGTTAGGGATTTCAAAATTTTCAAAACTAATAGAAATAACTACTTATTAGTGTGTAATCAAATTTAGATTCCGCAGGCAGTTAAAGGAACCAAACAAAATATTTATTAAAGTCTGAAAATATATATTCTTAAATGGGTTTCTGTGAAATAAGGGAAGGGGGATAAGGATTTTCCACAAAATGAAACAAACTTTTAGTTGTAGTAAAAATTTTAATTTTGCTGATGGGTAGAAAAACGACTCCAAATAACCAAATAAGTCTTAATTTTAAATTTCTAATGGTAGTTGTAAAATGAAGAAGGGTAGTAATTTATAATTTCCCAAAATAATAAAAACAACTACTTCTCGGTGTGCAGGAAAACAGAAATTCATAGAGTAGGTAAAGTGACTCCTTAAAATAACCGTGAGAGCCTAAACATTTTAAATTTTAAGTGTGACCTTGTAAATAGGTGAAAAGGGGCGAGGTGTGGGGGTTGATGTATAAAAATATTTTTAGGTGTGGTAGAAAACTTAAATTTAGCCAGCAGGTAAAGGGGATCATCCAAATAAGAAAAGAAAATCTTAAAATTTTACATTTTTAAGTGGATGTTGAGTGTTGAAGAAATAATTAAGTAGTGAGGCTTAAAATTTCTAAAACTAATTTAAACCATTTTCTTTTTTCAGCACGGCATCTTACTATCCGTTCGGGTTATACGCTTATATACTAGCTAAACTAATGTGAAAGGGATGAGGAAGGTTGAATTTAGAGGAGGTGCACCTGCATTTGCGTGGAGTGAGAGTGGAAATCTATTTAGGAAAACCACCCTCAGTTCACCCGACTGGGTTCGAACCACGATCTGCCTGTCCTCAGCAGGCCAGTCCAACACAAGAGTGACGCGTTAGACCACTCAATAGCTGAAGCGGGTTTGAAAAAACTACTTTTCTGTTTGGTAGAGAACTAAAATTTGGAAAGCACTCAAAATTAAGGTGAAAATTAGTATATTTAAATAATGTTAAAAATTAGTATATTATAAAATTTAATTCTGGAAGAAATGAGGGGGAGGGTAGGAATATAAATAGAAATAAAGACCTTTTAGTGGTGATAGAAAATATACAGGGAAGATTTCAAAAAACAAAATTAATGTTAAATATTTTCTCTATGTAAGTGGAGGCAGGTGAAATTGGGAGTCTTGAAATTTCCAAAACTAAAATAATAAACTACTCATCGGTGTGATAGAAGACAAACAAACCCAGACAAAGGAATCAACATGGTAGAAAATAGACAACGGTACAAAACTAGTACAAAACGTTGGCACCAAAAAAAGTTCAAAATTCAAAAGTGGTACTACAGGTTGATGGATGTCTGTGAGGTTTCTATTCATAGTTTTAAAAACACAGCTAGCATCACGTCTTACTACCTGTTCGAATTGTACGTATATTTAATAACTACTCTAAAGTGCTAGGGATGAGGAAGGTTGAATTTAGAGGAAGTAAATCCACAATTTCGTGGAGGGAAATTGTAAAACCATCTAGGAAAAACCACCCTCAATAAACCTGACTGAGGGTCGAAACCCATCTTCAGCTGTTTAGTCTACTGTGAGAATGACACCTTTAACCATCCAGCCACAAAATCGGGTATTTCCTGAGTAGATTTTACATCCTTCCACCACGCAAACGCGGGTACATTTAGTTTGACTCGTACCATACTCATCCCTGCAAAATTAAAATAATTAAATGCGGATATCTCAGCCCAGGAGAAGATAAACTGTAGGCCTACATTCTCTGAACCATCAAATTATATGACTTACAAACTAGATCATTTCTAGAACAGATAAAGCATGCCAGTATCCCATTAATAAGTTCATCCCCATGAAACAGTAGACCCCAATATCCCCCATGGCTCAGTGGATAGACGCTCTGACGACTCATCTAAGCTGTAAATATGTGTAATATTGTTCACATTACAATTTCTGGTGCTTAATAGAGGAATATTAGTTTTATATGCCGCTCTATGTTAAGTAATCTCGTAGTGGTGCTCTATAATGGGCTACGGTTTAAAATATGGCTATATGAAAATAAAATGCAAATTATTAATTTAATTTGTTCATTCAAAGATTTATTAATATGATTTATATTAGCATCTAAATAAAATTTATGACATGACTGCTTCTTAAGTTAGGAGTCTCGCGTTTGATTCCTAGCGCAGCTGATTTTTTTTTTTTTTGTAATATCAACTGTAAATCTATTATTAAATAACACTAGCTTATTATTACTGAAGAATAAGCTAGAATTTTAATAAATGAAATGCGTACAACCTAAACAGATAATTATTAGACCTACGAACTAATAATATACTATACTTACTAAAGAGGAGAAAGGTTTAATTTAGAGTTAGTGTACTCTCAATTTCACGAAGGTAGAGGGAAAAACTAATCATGAAAATTTAAAAAAATACTCTGAGCACTGGGCCCTCCTGTCAACGGAAAACAAGAGACGAGCTTGTAAGCCTAAGGAAGAGTCTAAGCCACAATCAAAATGGAGACATTAATAAATACGATTATGACAAATTAAACTCAGACAACATTACCTTAAAAAACTAATATTAACTTATATGAATCCTATTTAATTTAATTTGTATGCCTCAAGAAACACTGAAAATGTAAACATAGTAGCGAAAATTAAATTAAAATAACTGAATATAAATTAATAGAAAAAATAAAGTGATATTTTCTTATTGTTATTAAATTGTAAATTATTTCAAAACTCAGAGAAAGCAAAATTGTATGAATACGAGAAGAGGGTGAATAGACTTAAATTTACTTTCCATCACAAGATGAATCAAAAACACGAAGAGTGGATGCAAAAAAATAGAGGTATATTAAAACATCTCTTGTAAAACATTGAATTGGAAAACTTCCAATTTGAAACATTAGACTAAAAAAAAGCCTTGGATGGGGTAAATAGAAAAAGGGGAAAAACGGGAGAATACACATACGATGAGTTGATCATTTAAAAAATAATGGAAACTTAATATAGGAGCATTTGAACGCCAGCGTCAATCTCCATTCCATTAACAAGGTCTACATCAGGGGTGACAGCTTCAGTGGTCGCATGATCTAAGGTGCCACTCTAGCAAAAGAGTGGATTGCCAATGGTGGAAAGATACGGTTTCGAATATAAGTTGGGTGAACTAAGAATTTTTTTAAATTCTTTACCTCTATGCTTCCATACAAATAAGGATACATTAACTCTCAATTTTACTTTCCTCATCCTATTACTATCAATATAATAATAGTTATTTCAATAGATTGATTTATATAGCTTAAATAAAAAATATAATTTCATCTCCCAAAGTTAAATATCCATACATTAGCTTCTAATAAATAGCAATACGAGTTTATAAAGCAGCTAACATCCCGGCTTTGTAAGATATCACATTGTGATAATAAATTACTAAACAATATGAAACTAGACTCAAGCCATTCCAACCTAATAAAGTTCTAATAAAATTAGGGCTAGTAATTATAAATATTATTGATAAAACAAATATTTAAACCAATTGTGTAGAAAAGGAAATAATCCGGATGGGTGGTAAGATTTGATACACAAATAAACAAACATAAGGGGCGCACAGTTATCCAACCCTAGGACCGATAAATACATACCATTATCATTATTATTATCATTATTGTTACTATTATTTGTAGGCTATAATGCTAGAACGGACTATTAAGAGTACATACATGATCATTTTTCATTTCATTTTCATTATTTGAGGTATTGAACTTGCACTTTCTGAACTGACTAATTATATCAGCACACTACTTGTAAATTAACTTTAATCTAGAATAAGCACAACACTTAGCCCGTAGCAGTAAATTAATCACTGTGAAAAGTAAAACTCAATTTTCATCCATGACAAATTCTTTGGCCAATGCAGGGAATCAAATCCTGGACTGAAGAAGATGTTCTAAGAAGAGCCAATAAAATGGAGTCACTCTGCAGACGATTTCATCTGGACGGGTTACATTATGAGAAGAGATGGCTTATTGAGTGATGTCATAAAGGAAAAGTGAAAAGGAAAACGGGGCCAAAAAGACCTCAAATGTAACTTATCGATGAGCTCAAACAAGGAAATTAGCTGAAGTTTTAGGCTCTAAGAAAAGGAGATGTTGATATAACATGCCGGAGGATTAATTTGGAGCAGGTAATGTATCACTCGATACACAGAACACCTTATTATAATGATGTGTGATTTTCCCATTTTTGTAAGGACTTAACCCAAGGAACGGGCCACATCCGGCCCCCTAGCCGAATTCTGCCCAACCTTCCTGTCTCCACGCATAACACACGCAACTCCACTTTGACGAACCTTCAGCACAAACCTCGTCTCCATTAGGCCCGGATCAATTGCCGGGCGAATTGGTTCTCCAATGGAAGAAGAAATCTGATTGGCTCATTATTGAGTTAATCACCAATATATAGCTTTTTTATTCTTTCTTTTTACTTTTTTTTAATCACGTTTGAGGAGAATTTAGCTCACATAATTAAAATAAAAGTGGTTCTACCTTCTTTTTATATAGATTGGCAAAATGTTAAATGGACGTTTTTGCTACGGTGGGAAATATTTCTTTGAATCTTTGACTTAAAAGCCTTAAAAGCATTCATTATAAGATAATTAATAGGTATCTATTAAACAAATTATACTATGATTATGTTTGGTTGAAGGAATTTTCAAATATCAATACCATTCGTCTATGCGCACACTGTTTAACCATGAATCTTACCTTACTTGGTTTCACTATGGTGTAGCTTATAAGATAAGGCCATAATTTAATAAGTTAAGGAAAGACTGTGCTACCTTTAAGGGCAAACGGAGTGCGCAAAATAATTTCCCCAGTTTCAATTGAAGTCATCTTCGTTTGAATTCCCTTTTTTTCTAGAGATATATGCAAATGTCTCAAAGGGGAAAAAATATTTATTTTAAAGAGTTTCATAAGAAATCATGAAAAAGAGTAATAAACTAGTTCATAGTTGATCAACTCTTTTGAGAGCGCGTGCCCAATATGATTATGGTTTTCGAAAAAAAACTTTTGCATGCCCATTGAATTTATAAGTAAAAAAAATACAATGGTTGTCTTTCTTTATAATTATTTATCTTTATTATTATACTGTAAATTAAAATTAATATTCTCTTAAGTGAAAAATGATAGCCCAGACACGGGAACTGAACTTGGTATATTCAGCTTTAGGCCTACGCTTCAAAGCTCTATCACTGGACCATCCTGGTGTACTATAAGCGCGCCTAACCTAAGGTCCCGGGGTCGATTCACAAATCCAGGTTGTAATTTTTCACCTAATTGAATTTAATTCAGTTATCAGGACTGATCCTGTGGATAACGTTCACCTTTCAGTTTGTGATAAACGTGAATTAAAAATAAAATGATTATATTTTAGTTTTACAAAGTTATTGTAAAAAATTATTTCTTGGATAGAAATTACAGAATTTGAAAGCGTTTTCTAGGAAGCTTATTTAAGCAATGATTTTGAATAACCATTAATAAGAATGACATAGGTTCTATACCAGAGCTGACCCGCTTCAGTGGCCGAACGGTCTAAGGCGTCACTCTCGTGTTAGACTGGCCTGTTGATGATGGGGAGATCGGGGTTCAAATTCTGGTTGGGTCTACTAATAATAATCATAGTATAATCTGTTTAATAGATACCTATTAATTATATTATAATGAATGCTTTTAAGTCAAAGATTGAAAGAAATATTTCCCACCGTAGCAAAAACGTTCATTTAACATTTTGCCAATCTATAAATTGAAAAAAATATGGTAGAATAACTTTCATTTTAATGAAGTGAGCTAAATTCTCCTCAAACGTGATTTAAAAAAAGGAAAAAGAAAGAATAAAAAAGCTATATATTGTTTATTAACTCAATAAATGGTTTTTCAACCTCCTTCCACGAAAATAGAGGTAGATTATCTCTAAAATGCTTCCTTCCTCATTCCTGCCCCATTAGACTAATTATCATAATATATGCGCAGCTATAACCTGAACAGGTAGTAAGACGTGACAATAAAAAACAGTTTTATTATGAATAGACATATCTGATATTTATAAAAAGGTAGTATATCTACTTTCACCGATTCATACACCAAGTCATGTGACATGAAAGTGACACTTTAGAAAGACAGTAACAATAAAGTAAAACTTATTATAATGTTTATCTTTGTTTGTATTTTCTAAAATATGCTCCAAGTATCTTTTTCAGAACAAAATCAAGGCATTATTAATGTAGTAATATTATAATATAATATATTATATTCTTATCATTTTGTTATTTCGTTTGGAAGCCATTAAGTTCTCTCCTAACTCTTGTTCTGAATTATTCATTGTTGTGAACATTCTCGAACATTCTCATTGCTAAATCAAAAGTAGGCCTACTGCCATATTTATTAAATTCTTAGTAATGTATGAGGCAAAACTCAATAAACCTCAATAAATACGTTCAAGCTATTTACATTGCAGCAATTAAAATGTTAAGAAATTTCCTCATCATTGTTAATTTGAGAATAAAGGTTATTTAGTCAAAAACGTACAAAATGGTTTCCCGACCAAATATTTAAGGTTAAAAAAAATTCATAGCTCGCTTTCATCACTCTTGAACTCAAAATAATGATCAAATGAGCTACCTAATAAGTTTCTCCTCCACGTTTTACTACTCATCAAGACTATACGCATTTAATTACATTAACATAGTGAAGGTGAGGAATGTAGAACCTACTCTATGTGTACCCACATTTGCGGAAAGGAAAAGTGGGAAACTATTCAAGAAAAATACACTTTATGTACACTCGGACGGGATTCAAACCTCGATCTTATCTTCACCGAAAAATCTGACTAGGCCTACATTTAGTCCGGGTGCTCGTTGGAAAGTATAAGCCACCTAGTTGACTATTCAAGCAACAACTTTTATTAAAAACTGCACTTCATGAGGATAACACAAAATTTGACATACATCATGTCCACACCATTGTCAACGTTTAAGAAGGGGAGCCACCTGAAATCTAACCCCTCAGCGAAATGGCGGTCACATTTCCTAAAATGACCGCCATAAAATTTAAATCACTTTAATTATTTCAAAATATGAAAACTAGGTGTCTAATTATATTTTTTTAGGGATGCTGGATTTTTAAAAAAACTCGAAAACGTTGTCGGCAATCCATAGGACAAGATATCCAACATAGCGACCAAATAAGCCACCATTAAATTTATTTTACGAGCAGAGAAGTCAGAAAGAGAGTTCTTGTGCGGGATGGTGCCAATATTTTCCGGGATGTTTCTTTTGAAGATGTATTAGATGCTGATGTTGCAGCATTCTTTAAATTCAAAACAAGTTTGAGAAGGGACATTTATGAAGCTTCCTGTTCTTTTACTGGATTATTTGAGGATGGCGGCCAAGAGGCTTCAGTGCCCCCAGGTTTACTTGCAGTGACCAACCTTCTTCTATATGGCTGCACATTGGGTAGTGAGACTCTATCAGCAGGGCCAGCCAGCTGTTACAATAAGCCAAATCATTGTATTAAATCATATAGCCCATGCTCCAAAATCTTAATTACGTTTTGTAATACACAGAAGAGAAAAATAACCTCCTCTCCCTATGTATATGGCTCTTTCAGCGTACTCCAAGTCTCGTAACAGAGAAAAGATCGATGAGATGCATGGATTAGGAATTTCAGTATTAGCAGATAGAGTGGACAGGGTGAGATATGCTCTCTGCCAACTTCAGGTACTGTGAGCTAAGGAGGAAGGTGTCCTCTGCCCAAGCAACCATCGAAAGGGATTGTTCACCATTGGAGCATATGACAATATTAACCACAATCCCTCTAGTGTTACATCACAGTAATCTTTTCATGGCTCTAGCTTGTCCATATTTCAAACCAACTGGAAGAAAGAAGGGAGTTTACGTTTAATATCCGTGATGTAGATTTGAAGAATAAGATGGTCCCTGAGCTCCCTGGGGTATATGGCATCGTACCAACCAAAACACCAATTCAGCCAAAGTGTACACAAGAACTTATAGACACCCTTATTCCATTGTTGTCTTTTTTTTTTTCTTTCTTAGGAACGCATTTAGTTGAGATTGTGTGAACTGCCATGGTCGTGACTAACATAGCAGATATATATGTCAGTTTATGAAACTATTTCAACATCTCTTGTTAGACTCACTTGCACTTCTTTAGAGGAGGCAGATGAATGGGTTATAGCGCATACATGAGATGCAGTCATCCACGGGACCAAGACTATTCTCATAAGAACCGTTGATACTGATGTTTTGGGCCTTGCCATATCTTTCTTTTTTGATTTGAGGACTTTGGGCCTTGAACAACAGAGGGTTTCAATTAACTTTGGTCAGAAACAAAGGAGGTACATTGCAGCTCACACCTGCGCCCAGGACCTTGGTTCGGAGAAATCTGACGCTCTGAGGGGCTTCCACACGTTCACAGGATGTGACACAGTTTAGACATTTGCATTCCATGGGAAACTCAGTGCTTGGAACACATGGAAGTGCTACAATAAGGCTACTTCTGCCATTTCAACTCCACGTTCAGAACTTCAAATGGATGAGCTAGAACAATTTTTAGTCTGTATGTACCTTAGGAAATACATGGGCATGACTCTGGATAATAAATATATATATTATTTCGGCTTCTGAAGAAAAACTGTTTGTTAACAAACTCCCTTCAACATCAGAAGCACTCCAACAGCATTCTTCGAGAGCTGTTTATCAGGGCGGCCATATTTGGGGTCAGTGAATGAACCCACGTGTGAAAATCCCTAGTCCAGATAGTTGGGGATGGATGAAAGATGGTTCAAACTGGCTGGTGAGGTGGACGTCTCTTCCCACAGTATGGCATGGCTGTCGTGATCTTGCAAAGTCCAGATGCAAAGCAGGATGCTCTTCAACTTCAAACTGCAGTTGTAGACTGTTCCTGGTAGAATGTGTGCCTCTCCTGTGTGTCAATTGCAAGAATTGCACCAACATGAGCAGTTGGATTCTATGTATTCAGTCTCAATGTAACTAATGTCATTGATTTCACAAATGATAGTGGTGATAAGAAAATGTTTGAAAACCAATGATGCAAAGTGTGATGATTTTCCTCTTTGTTTTCAGCAAAGAATACATGGAAAAAGATGCTCCGGATGATATGGCCATAGATGATACAGTCATAGATGATGTGGTCATAGATGATATGGTCATAGATGATGTGGTCATAGATGATGTGGTTATAGATGATATGGTCATAGATGATATGGTCATAGATGATGTGGTCATAGATGATGTGGTCATAGATGATGTGGTTATAGATGAATATATATATAGTACCTTACGATTGTCAGTTTGTATATTTGTAGTAAGGCTATTTCAATAAATATAGTAATTTAAACATTTCTGTTACGTTTCTTTAAAAATGTCCGCCATTTTATTTACTACACCTACTAATCAGGAGCTAACTCTTACCTTCATACAACTGAAAATTTATAAAAATATATTGATACTTTTCGTAAAATACATCATCAGGAAAATAAGAAATCTATCACATTATAATTACTACAAACGGTGATTCTGGCCGCGATGTTGGATATCTTGTCCTATGGACTTCTGACAACGTTTTTGAGCCTTTTTTTGAATTCGCCATTCCCTAAAAACATATAATTAGACACCTAGCTTTCATATTTTGAAATAATTAAATTATTTTGAGTTTTATGATGGCCATTTTATGAAATTTGACCGCTATTTTGTTGGGGGTATGGGTTTCAGGTGGCTCCCCTTCCAAAACGTTGACAATGGGTGTGGACTTGACGTATTCCAAATTTGGTGCTCTCCTCATAAAGTGCAGTTTTTTTGTAACTAAACATTGTACTAACTGAGCTACTGACACGTACCCGCATCGGAGTGCATGGGAACAAAGAGCATCAACTTGATCTTGTCTTGTTCGCCGCTGATGGGGAGGCTCAAGTTTGTATCTGGGCTGGCTGCACTGGGAGTAGTTTCCCCCATGTGATCTATTACTGATATTCTCATCCTCTCTCAATACTAATGAGAGTTTACGTCCTCTACAACTATCCTCCACATCCCTGGAGGGTTAAGCTGATTGCAATTGAAATAAATGTGCATCAACTAAAATATTCCAAAAATGTTCCCAATCGATTTCAGAGCTGCCAAAATTGACATAATTTGTCAAACGTCATAGTTGCATAGCCCATTCTTCGGCGATAGACTACACATACTTATATTTGATTATTTTTTGTCAGATAAGGTTCTTTAAATTGTGATGTTGGTTCTAGTGCTACCTCTTGACAAGTTGGTAATGGTAGAGCGGTATCCCCACAGTAATGCCAATTACCTTTTGTGACGATGTTTGGATTTTGTACAGCCGCGCGCTGTTATTCTTCTTTTCTTTCTTTTTTTTTTCCTTTTCTGCGGTATCTTTTGTATGAAATTGTCCAGGGGAAAAAAAACGCACTTCTATTTGTTATCATTAGTTTGAACAGGAAACATGAAAATGGTTGGGATTCGGGTTGAGGGGATGAAGAGAACCGGGATTTTCAAACAAAGATTGAAATAGCTATCGCAACAATATGAAAGATTCAAGAGATACTGTTTTGAGTATTCTAAGGGGGAGGATGTAATGAACGTTATGATGTTAAATTGATTGAGTGATTCAATCAAAAGTGTCGCTCCCAGACCTGTTTGAAAGCTGTAGG
>CABFWB010002849.1:0-22079 GCA_902151455.1 Timema bartmani
AGTATTTAATTATGTCCTACACACCAGTCTTCATGACCTTCACAAGCACCTCCCAAGGTCTAGTCTAGCCCTGTGAATAATGCAGCCACATAATGGTAGCCCAGGAGACAGTTTCACTCCTCTACTCCCCTCCCCTCTTTCTCGCTCATAATATAATACTCTGCCCGGTCGCACAGCACCCAACCCCATTACCCACTTTTTACTTACCCCCACTTCACTTATTCAACCCTTTTATTTATTTCCCTTCCCACTCGAGAGGATTGGTTGCTGGGCTAAGGCAACGTACCGCGCCATCTTTGGGTCACAAGTGACAAACTGGGGAAATTGGAGTATTTGAAAGAATGTGAGATCGAACAACACCGAGAGAGATAACAAGTATTGGGCAGCGAAGAAGACTTACAAAGGAAGAAAGAAAGAAATTCTTCAAAAAACGTGGAAAAATATAGGCGACAAGGCATAAACAAGATTTAAAAAGAAAACGAGATAAACACAATATGAAAGGTGTTTGGTAATGATAAAGAACAATAGAAATCTAGAATAGAGGACGAAAACAGTACAAGAAAAATAGGAATAATAAAAAGATAAATATAAATGAATACGAAAATAACAAATATATATATATATATATATATTGATACATTCAGTCCAGTTCATAAATGTTTCCAACTAGGTCATAATAAAATATTTCATTTTCGGTCACCTTTCATGGACGAAACTGTACAAAGAGAACACAACAAAAAGAGATAGAGAGAGAGAGATATCGAACCTCCCAAGAGAGAGGGAAGGATAGCTCGGAGGAAAGAGTGGTCCAGGAATTGATGGTGGGTAATGACATTGCGTGGTGAATTAATTAACAACCCCCCCCACAACGCACACAGGCGGACCTCTCACTTCTGTTGTTGGTGTTGCGTGGGGAAGAAAATGCGCAAACACACGCCACTGATTTACACTCTAATGGGGCTTGCTAAAGATTACAAAAAGAGAGGATCAAGTGCTCCCGGTGGATTTTTTTTAAGGGCGAGTCACGATATGTAGTGTTTTATTCATAATATAAACCGGAGGTTCAATAAATTTCCTGTATTTGCAAGCTTTGTGTTTATTTTTTTATTGGTAATATATTTTGAAATAAAAACAAATAACTAGTAGTTCTGTGAACATTAGAACTCGTAAGTTATGGAATTTTAACGTGTGGGAATTTCGTAGACCTAAGTTTTAGTCAATTTAAAGATAAGTCCAAGATCAAAATGGTAAAGGTTAAATTGATTGTGGAAGGTTTATCCAGTGCAAATAGATAAAACAGATTTGAAATTGTTGAGCACCCAAAAACACAAAAATATAATTTCTATTTTATTTATAAGACTAACATGGAGTAAAGTAATTATGAGTTAAAAGAGCTTACTGTTTAAATTACGATAACATAACTACAGTGTTCTAAAATGCAAATTGAATAGGCATTCAAATAAAAAGTACGACACAATCCCACAAACTTTATCATATTGTGTGTTATAACTTGGAAGAAAATTTTCAAAAAAGATATTTCAATAAACTAACCTTAATTAAGTTTTACTCATAAAACAAAATCATTATCTTGAAAATTACAATAAACACGCATTATGTATAATTTTAAACAAAACTATTCAAATATTTTTAACAAATTTTAAATAAAAATAGTATTCTTATTTATTATAAGAAACCCTTTATGAACTCAGTCTTCAAAGCCAATTTCGAACAAATCCAAATGTTCTATAATTTTTCTTAAGTAAACTAACCTCAAATTAATTTATTTAAAAAAAATAAACATACGTTATTTTTGATCATGTAAAATAGTAAATCAATATCAATTCCAAACAAAATCGCTAGAGCTATTTTCAAAAAATTCAAATTTTACAAAGACAAGTCAGCAGTAAGCTACTGTAAAATTGATACCCATTTTTGAACCAAATCAGTTGAATAGTTTTTTTAAATATCAAAATTAAATTTAAAAATCTGTCATCAGTAAGCTACCCTTAAAAGAATTCCCACTCACAAATAATAAGTATACAGTTTTGTTTGTCATATCAAACATTCCCCAGATATATATTTCAAACAAAATTGTTTGAGCCATTTTCAAAATATTTCAAATTCTGAAAATAACTCATCATAAAACTATCCTTGAACAAATTTTTACCCTAAAATTAAGTATAAAATGTTATTTAGAAAATAAAACACTCCTAAGGTTTCCATTTGAAGCAAAACTGTTGGAGTCATTCTAAAAAAAAAATTAAATGAAAAAACTACCATTAATTTAAGGAGTATGATGAAAATATTATTATTATTATTATTAATTTTATTATTATTATTAGCATCATGTCTTACTACCTGTTCGGGTTATACGCACATACGCTAATATGTAATGGTAGGGTGATTGTGAGATGAAATGGAGGACCTACAGATTAACGTGGAATCCGAACCACGGTGGAGACCTGGATTCCTCACATTCACAAGTTGTGATTAATACACATCTTGTCAGAGGTGAAGGAAGGGTTTGGCAATCAGATAAATCTGTGCCGGGACCAAGGAGTGAAAATAAAATCTTCTGTTGTATACATACCCTTATAACTTCTAGATATCCAGTTTTAATCAAATCCATCAAACCGTTTCATATCTGTGGTTAGGGACAGACAGACAAACAGACAGACAGACAAACAGACAGACAGACAGAGACAAACAGAATGGTAAAATCAACTTTTTTGGGAGGCTTGAAAACACATAAAACTTAAAGATTCATCATTTTCTCGAGGTCAAAAATTCTCACGATTTTAATGCAATCTCTTGATATGAGAAAGTAAAAATACTAAGTACATGATGCTAAGAGCCAGGCCATAACTTTATAATTACTAGAGTCTTAAGATTTCTCTTTGGAGACAACTCTTTCTGTATTTCAAACTGCGATATCTCATATAATATATCTTTTTATCTGAAGTTGATATTTATTTTCCCTAGTAATCAAATTAGACATAAAACAAACTAATATTATATTCAATAGTATATAATATTTATAGATAATAACTATTGTTAACGAGGTTAAAGACATCAGTCTCACAATAAAATATGTCAACAAAATAATACAGCCTAGTTGCTTCATCGATTACCTAGAATTCTTAATTCAAATCATTCGGGATGAGCCATTAAATGAAACACTTTCCTAGCGACCGCCATATTGAAACGGATACCCAAATTTCAACGTAGCTTGGCCTAGGTTAGAATAATATTATTGCCAAATGTTATTAATATTGGTACTTGAACTCAGCAATAATTGCTTAATAAACCACCAGACAGACGAAATGTCAACTGGTCTAGTTAAAACATTACCTCGTTTTACTATGGCAATAATTCATTACAAAAATAAATAGTACAGAAGGTTCCATAAGTAATTTTATTCTACAGTAAAATACTATTTTGCGATGCGGGTTGCATCTTAACTTGAGGCAACTAAAAACTATCACACTTAGATACCAATATACAAAATAAAAAGAGAGGGAAGAAAATGAGCAGTTCACCTTTTGATTACTCTAATTTACCTGCTGATAACATTTACCCTCTTCCACTGACGAGTATAAATAAGCACTCTACTACCATTTGTGCCTTAACAACATTGACTAGCATTGCAAAACTACCCTTTTCTTGTTTCTTATTCATATGCTTCCACGGACTTTTTTAATCTACATCCCACGGGCCATTTTCGTGAATAAAACAAATAGACTGAGCTGTGGAGGGTTAAAAAAAATTCGTTTACAAAAAAACTACTTTAGTAATGTTGTGATCATGCAAGACTAATTTTGGGATTGTTTAAAGATTTTTGTTTTTTGTTTCACTACTATATTTTTAAAACTCACCGAATAGAACGTAAATACATTAACACGGAAAATTGTATCAAGGCTTAGTAATTATATTATTATTTAATTTGATATATTCAACTATAGATCCATTATTAATGGTTATATATTAAATCCATCCAGTTTAAAAAGATAATTAGTCAAGGTTTTATTCTTACTTATTGAATTTATGTAAGAGATATTTAGATGCTAATTTTGGTAAAATACAACTTTTAATTATAAAATGGTTAAATTATGTATGATTTTGCACAGGTGTGAAACGTTCTTAATGAAATATTCTTCCAACAAGTTGGGAGCTCTGCCACATTATAATCGCACTGTCCGCAATTTCTTCGATGCAACCTTCCCGAACAGAGTAATTTAGAGAAGAAGAAATGTGGAGTGAGCTTCTAGGTCACCTGATCTCACTGTTATGGAGTACAATACATTTGAAGGAGGGGGAAAATGAAAGACATGACGTACAGTTGTGAACCAAAGTCTTTAGATGAATTGAAAGTGTATGTTCAAGACGCATTTGCTGAAATTTCTGAGGATAAAATACTTATTCAAAAAGTGATAAAAAGCATTGCTAAAAGACTTCAAAAATGTGTGAATGTTGAGACCAACCAATTTGAATATAACATATATTAAAAAGAATTGTTTTTGGTATACTATGTACGCTATTTTATAATTAAGTATTGTTATTTTATTTGTATTGAAGATTTTGAAATAAATATGAATAGATAATAAAAGTGCAATGATTTATGAGATAACATGTATTCACTGATTTTGAGGATGTTGTAAAAATCCAGTACAAAAATTATAAAGTGAGCTTTAAAAAAATTACTTCGTCTTACTACGTGTCTGGACAATCTATATAGTTACACTAGAAGGTAAAAGGAACAGATTCAATCTAATGTCCGATTTTCTTAAGAAAGGTCTGGGATGTATGGAACGTGAGAAAAGGCCAGTGTTTTGGCAGTTTTTATAGAAAAATGAATAAATATTGCTTCCGTACAAACAAAGCTCAATTTTCTTCACATGATGATATCAACCGTTATTGAATATTTGTCATGAGCTTAGCAGCGCATTACACGACAAAACATTTTAAACGTAGAAGAAAGATTTGTCATTAAATTCCAAGACACTCTTGGCAGATATTCAACAACTACTTTTTTTTTCAGCACCACGTCTTACTACCCGTTCGGGTTATACGCTTAAGTACTAATTACACTAATGGATTAGGATTCGGGATGGTTGAATTTAGAGGAAGTGAACCCACATTTGCGTGGAGGGAGAGTGGAAAACCATTTAGGAAAAACAACCCCCAGTTCACTCGACCGAGATTCGAACCTCGATCTCCCCTTCCTCGGTGGTCTGGCTCAACACGACTGGCGCGTTAGCCAACTACGCCACCAGAGGCGGGTAACAACTATTGTTGATACCACCATGTGAAGAAGATTAAACTTTATGTTTGTACTGAATAAATATTTGATTTGTTTTGAACAAAGCAAGATTTATTATAAAAATTACGAAAACGCTGACCTTTTCATGCATTCCCTACATCCCCAAATTAAGAAAATACTACATAATTCTTTGCGGCTAAAACTGATAAGATGTAACTATATTATTATTATTGTTATTTATAGGTATTGATAATATATATCAAAAAGTGACAACTGAAAATCACGTTAATTGACGTATTAATACGTGAAAGTAAAATTACTAGCTTATTACAGACTGTCAGATAAGTTACTTCTTATAAACACTTGATTGTAGTTAATGCTTTTCATATTAAGTGCAATGTAGCACTATAAGGAAGAATAAAGTATAATTGAGAGGAAATGTACCTGAATTTTCATGGGAGGAGAGTGGGAAAACCACCAACAGTAAACCCATCCAGGATTTGAACCCAACACTCTTTCTCCCAACAGTTCGGAGGCTTGTTGATCATTTCTACTTCTTAAAACCACATGGATACAATACTTATAATTTTCCTATTTATATTAATTCGACAAAAATCCATAGCATATCTATTATATTTCCAAACATACCATATTATTAAGAATCTATATGAGTAGCGAAAGTTTATTTTATTTTGAGAACTGCTATACTCACTCTGTCTAAAAGTTTCTTGAGGTAAGTCATCCCTAATGAAAGTACGCCAGAACATGTCGAATTATTCCAATTACAAGTAGAGGATCAATATCTCTATGAAATACCTCAAGGAGCAAGGGAATATACTAAAATATGAATAATATTTTCATAATATTTACTAAACTTACATAAAATTAAGAATCACAATGTTACACACTTTCATATTATCTTCCGTGTAACAGTGACAAATTGTGAAATTCTATATACTTTTTAACGTATCCTGGATTACATCAATAAGTTAATTAAATTTATTAATCATTTTAATTTAAGTTATGACATTTTATACCAATTTTTATTGACTCCACAGATTTCCTGTTGATGATCTTAAAGACTTTATTAATATATTTATGTCTTAAGTTTTATAATTAGTACTTTCATTTCAATTGGGATTAAAAGTAGATTTTTTTTTTAACTTATAAAAATTGTAGTTCATAAATAATTTTGTATCAACACACATACACTTATTTCCATGTTAATTTATCTCTTCAAACCTTTATATAAATTTTACATATTCTACACAATTTTATCTTAATAGTGTTTATATATTAATATCATATCTAACTGGCACAGTGGTGTAGAGGGTCAGCGCCTCTGGCTACGAGACTAGGGGTCCCGGGCTCATTTACCCGCTGCTGCCTTTGGTATTTTTCCCTTTAGAGGGATAATCCCAACTGTCGACAGGATTTGATAAGTTAGGTTAAGACTCACCCCGGCTCCACAATCCTCATAATAGCTATCGTCACATATTTAATCACGGGTACGACGCGTAGACAACCTCTTATGGTGTACCCTGGACAATGTTCTGTGCCAACAGCTTCTTTAATAGTTCACACATAACTGACCGAACCTGGAAGTCAAAGTCCATCCCAGTTAAATGTTCCATACGATATTAAAAAAAAGTGTCACATATTAACTTCAATTTCTCATATATTGTGTTTTGCCATAAGTTTCCGCTTGACGAGAATTTTGAATATTTACATTTACAAAACACAACAAATTAATTATTCAGTGTTAGCTATATTTTCTTATCCACCTATTCCTTCAAACCACGTGTTTCATCTGTTTATAATTTTAGTGAATTTTTTTGTTAAAATCATTTTCTTGTATTCAACTAAAGACTGGTGTTGAGGCTTAATTTATTCCAACAAAATATATCAAATCTTTTTACTTTCTCGTTATCTCTCAGGTAGATAAATTATTGTGATTGTCAAAAGAATCGAACTCGAAATTTGAATCTCGACGTTTCATGACCCCCCGAAACAGAAAAAGTGGTTTTTGAATTTCCGTCTGTCTGTTTGTCTGTATCTCAGACTAGAGCCTAAATTATTTTACCGATTGGGCTAAAACTTGGTATTTAGGGTTTTCATAGAGTTGCCCCAAGAGGTTTTTGGAATAGGATATTTAACTCTAGAATTAAGGCTAGGTTAATGAAGGGAAAAAAGAGAAAAAGTCTGTTTCTCAAAATCGGCTCTAATAATTTAAATTAAATTGCATTTCAAAACATTCTAAACAAAATGGCTACTCTCAATATTTCGGAAAAATCACTTTAAGGGCTCCAGTTTGATGCGTAAATTCTCAGTTTTTTTAGCATATCTCCGAAACTATGAGATTTTAAATTACTTTTCATTGCAAATACGTAGATATATTTATAATACAAAGATTTTATTCAAAATATATTTTTATAAAACCAATAACTTTCAAGCAATATGCAAATATATATTTTTTACCTTTAAAACACTAAAGTTAAAGTATTACGACCGTAAAAAAATCTAACCTGAAAGGTTGCCTCATGACCCCCCGAACCCTAAAAAATGGTATTTTCAATGCCGTCTGCTTGTGTGTCTTTTTAGTCCCAAAATTAATAGTAGTTTAGTAAAAAGCGAAAAGAGAAAAAATCAACTTTCTCAAAATCGGCTCTAACGATTTTGATTAAAAGTCGTATCTAGGCGTTGATTAATATTAAATATAAAATTGCTGGTTTCAATTTCCCATAAAAATGAATTTTAGGGGACTTTACAAAAGCGGAAATTTCCGTATCTCCGCAACTATTTGAGATACAAAATAACTTATCATTACAAAATTGTAGTACTATTAAAAATGAAGAAAACTTTTATATGAAATATTTTTTTTATAAAACCAACAGTTTCTGAGATACTGGCAAGTATATTAATACAATTTTGTGAGCTTTAGTTTTAAAGAGATACTACTTAATTTTTAACACAGAAATTCTCTAATGTCATGGAGTAAGAAATGAGTAAGTCTCTCAAAAAGTGTATGTTCTCTTGCTTTCAACCTCTTAGGAGAAATGTTTGTACAACAATGATCTATCTCTATCATTTTAGATTCAATAGTCAATAATTACCTATTTTATTGGACAAAATTTATAAACAAGAAATTTAATAGCAATGCGATAACCATAAGATGTGCATCGTCTAGTAAAATGATGAAAATTTTAAACGGAAGTCAAAATTTTAATACGAAATGTTGGCCCTCGGGAACCCAATATCGATATTTTTGATTGTTCCAAATATACAAATGAAGACGTTAATTCTTTAAAAAATGAAATTTTTAATTTAAAACCGTGAATAAAAAATGTTTTACGTATGTCTAGCGCAATTTGTTCTCGGGTTTGCTAATGCAAATTATATTACGAATTTTGAGTAAATATCTCCAATTTTAAACAATAGAGCGAAAAAGTTCGCCTGGAGTTCAGTATCATATTTTTTTTCAAGATTATCTACATTTTTTACTAAACCTAGGATTTATGTTTTCTAAACTATTAAGTCTTTATTAACGCCGTGAGATGAAAATAAGAGGCAGTTATTTTAACATGGCTGTGTAGCTTGTTGCATCTTAAAATATACAGGCGCTACAAAACTAACATGTGAACATATATTACAGCCTAATTTTCATAGGAAGGCCCTTCCTTAGCCGACAGCTAGAAAAATTATTAAATCTACTTTACACGTATTCATACGTCAAGCCATGTTATATTCAGTTGTCACCTTTGATAGATATTATTATTACCTATAAAATAGTAAAATATTACTGTTTTTGGTCACAAAAAATATGTTTGTATTTTTTAAAGGGTCCTTATGAAAATGGACCCTTAATTATGTATAAATAATGTGAAATAAAATATTTATGTGTTCTGTCATACGACAGGTCCAATCCATTTGTCAGTGAACTTAGACCGACAGTGCGTTCTGTCCTCTGCCTCATCCTTCAGCTCCCAAAATTTTCTTCTTTCCTTCAAGTCAAACCAATATGTAAATCCTCATTCCTAAGCTCCTCTTTTCCTTAACGTTGCCTTTTATAACGTCACGAAGAAGACAGCTCCTCCTAAGGATGTGTCCTATCTAGTTTGCTTTATATTGAAGAATCACATCCAAAATAAAATATAAAATCAGTTATTTGATTCCTTGTATGTTACTTGTCATATCTTGAAATTTACATTAGTTATGAAACTAACAAGTTTAATTTATCTACGTCTTAATAAACGACGTGAGACAGAATTAAATGAAATAGAGGAATCCAAACACATTCATTCTGATTTAAAAAATAGCTTATTATTAAAATATAAAGTCTAAGAATGTATTATACTATTAAAATATACTTAGCCACCAAATAAAGGCATATTATGCAATTTACGATTTCAATGGCGTAAGCCCGAATAATTATAACTTGATTTTTTTTACGAATGGACATTCGGAGCACCTTTTAGAAAAAAAACATATTTTTTTGAAATCAACATTGATATTATTTTAATATTTTATGAGTGTTATTGTATAGATATTGATATCCATCATAAGTGACAGCTGAATATCATATGAATTGACGTATGAATACGTGAAAGTAGATCTAGTAAATTCTTAGCTATCATTCGTCATTCATTAGACAGTTTGAGTTTAGTTCATCTGATAGCTATTAAAAACAAAACACATATCTTTGAACACCAAACAAAGATAATAAACAAGAGAATTTAGCACAGTTATTTATTTCCTGATGGCAAAAACTTCTAGAGGCCAATAAGCTGAGGGTACGGCATTTTATTTATTGGCGAACAAAATAGTTTGGCCGATGAAACCTTCCACTGTTACAACTCACCCCAATCTGACCTAATTACGACGGGAGCAAAGTTACATATTTCTAATTGTAAAATTAGATTACCCATAGTCACGTCAGGTAAAATATGAATATACTATTAAAATATTATTTTCATGAAAAAATGTGGCTGACTTTGAAAATGTATATTTAAATCTAGATCCCGTCGAATTAAGGTTATTAATGAGGAATGTTTTATTACTATTCATTGAAATATTGAGATTTGGAATAAACAAATATGATATTTTTATTATTTTTGATTTGTAGAACACTATATGTTTATGCTATTTTAGATAAGGTGTCCTTTATTTTTTCGCTTTTCTTATAATATTATGTAATGGGAATGCTAACATTCACGATTAAACCTTTGTTTACAAGATTAAGAGTAGAATAATTATCTTTTTTTAATTATTCATTAATTTATTTATTTTTACAGGATTTATATTTAATTCATAAATGAGAAAACTCTGGGTTTTTTCCCACAAAATAATGTTTTATATTTTATCTTATCAATAACTTACAGCTTGCTTCGGTGGCCGCATGGTCTTAGACGTCACTCTAGTGTTATAATAGACTGCCGATGACAGGGAGATCGAGGTTCAAATTCTGGTCAGGTGGTTTTCCAAAAATAGGCTTTCACCCCCTACCTCCTCGCAAATGCGGGTATACTTACTTTAAATCAAACCTTACTCTTAACTTATTATTATTAGTATTAGCATCATATCTTACTACCCGTTCGGGTTGTACACACTTACGCTAATGTGTAATAGTAGGGTGATTGTGGGATGAAATGGAGAGCCTATATTTTAACGTGGGATCCGAACCACGGTGGAAGCCTGGCATTCCACACATTCACAAGTTGTGATTAATACACGTCTTGTCAGAAGGTGAAGGAAGGGTTTGGTAATCAGATTAATCTGTGGCGGAACCAAGGATTGAACCCCGGACCTCCTAGCACAGAAGTCGGACACCTTACCCCTAGACCACCAGGTCACCCCATCCCTAATTCACTAGCCTAATTAGTATATATGCGTATAACCTGAAAATATGGTAAGACGTGGTGCTAAAAAACTTAGATTTTTTAGAATCACATTATAAAAATAAGTTTAAAGAGTTTAATATAATGAAATATCTTTTATATATCTTTGAAGTTATTAATAAATATCTCTTTAGCAGTTTGACGTTTCTTTTATAGAAATATAAATTATATATTAATATGGAGAATTTTTGAATAGTAAATTTGACTTTCTTATGATTTAAATAAATCCTTTAAAGAATCATGGCATTAAATGGATTCCGCAAAGACAAGAATAAAAAAGAAACCTAAAGGGGTTAACATTCAATGACATAAAGAAAAATGTCTCTCTTTTTCTAATAACAAATGCAAAATTTTCCGCTTTAGCCTTTCGCCCCAAATATATTCACAGCTTATTTGAATGCCATCATAAGAATGAGGCTGGGGTGTGAGGCACAAAACAAAATGAGCCGGTACATGAACACTGACAAATTGCCAACAGGGAGTAGAAGTGGTCTATGTCTATCTAACTAGCATGTGAATAAGCTATTGCATAACTTGTCTGTACTATTAATATCACAATTCGAGGAATTTGATAATTAATTTAAAATAAAGATTATTTTGTAAATATTAATCCTACTTTATATAAAATAAACTAACAATTTTAAAGTTTAAAAAAACTATAAATTTCTATATAGCCCTTTCTTCACACTTTTATACACATACAATAATCATTCACAACATTCAATAAAATGAATAATCAAACTTTTAATTCAAGCATATAGTAGTAGATTAACTCATCTTTTTAAAAGTAAAATAAATAAAATATTACTGGTTAATATTAACTTATCAATAAAGCACTAGGCTATTTTGGTAAGATGCACAAAATGAAGATGAAGATAAAATGCAATTTAAGTTTTCAATACATTACTTAAAAATTTTCCTCAAAAAGAATTAGGATTTATCAGAACAAATTAGTACTACGATGATACGTAAATTTATCTGGTAATTAATATATTTAAATAATTGCTTTATTTGAAACAAGGTATAATTTTATTTTTTTAAATGTGTCATCAACAACAATGTATCATAATTAAATTTACGTTGGCCTTACTGTTTACTTGGAAAGCGAGGCTATGTTCGACAGAAGCGTTATAAAAATATTGTGCGATTGATGTTTTTTAAATATAATTATATTATATAATATATAATTTTTCCTTCGTACAGAGTGAAAGGCAGTAAGAAAAACTGTGGGCAAGAGTCGGGGTTTGCAATTTGGTTTCATGCCAGGTAGAGGTTGCATGGGCGAAATACTTATATTACGGCAGTAAGGAATAAAGTTTATTGTACATTCGTTGATCTGGAGAAAGCCTGCGATTGGGGGAATAAACAATGTAAATGTGAAAGTGCTGTTATATGCGGATGCAGTATTAATGCCTTAAGTGATTTTCAGAATGCATTAAATTGTTTATATGTGGCAACACGCAGAATGTATCTTCGTAAATCTAAGGTGATAGTTTTTGATAAGGACAGATCGGGAAATGATTGATTGTCAACATAGTATAAATGGAAAACTCATAGAACAAGTGAATGATTTTGTGTATCCGAAGAGAATTTTCTAGAAAATGGAAGGATAGATGGTGAAAAAACAGAGGAGTGAATGCATCTCGGAAATTAGTTAGATGTATATGGACTATTGCAAAGAATGAAGTAATATACTAAGAGGCAAAGAAGGCAATATAATAATAATAATAATAATAATGTGTTAACGCCAACATTGTTTTATGGATGTGAAGCGTGTGTTTTTCAGGAGAAACACAACAGCAAGTTGAATGCAGTTGGAATAAGATATATAAGAAATGTATGTGGAAAAACTCGTATGGGCAGATTCAGTGGCAAATGGGTGCTGAAGGAGTGCGGTTTGAAAGAGAATCTAAAAGGTCAATGTGAAATAAGTGTCTTACGTTGGTTTGGGTATGTTGAGATGATGAGTATGGTTCGAGTGACAAGGCAAATATATGAAGGCAGAGTGTGTGTGGATCAAAACGAAGGGGTAGGTCATGTAAGACTAGGCTAAATGTTGTAAACGATTATGTGAAAAATAGAAACATTAAGAGTTTTTAAAATATAATAGCATGTATGACTCGATGTATGAATGTTGTTATAGCTAAGGGAGTATGCAAGGATAGGGAAGTGTGAAAAAAGTTAGTGAGTGATGGACTAATTACGGAGTTTTTTATTAGCTATATGCACGTTTTCTTGCCTACCCCGTAAGAGAACGGCGTGATTAGGTATTTATGTATGTATATATGTATATATGTAAATATGTATATATGTATATATGTAAATATGTAAATATGTATACATGTAAATATGTAAATATGTATACATGTAAATATGTAAATATGTATACATGTAAATATGTAAATATGTATATATATGTATGTATGTATGTATGTATGTATGTATGTATGTATGTATGTATGTATGTATGTATGTATGTATGTAATGTACTGTATATAATAAAGTGTTTGGCTTTAAGTGATGCAACAGTGCTTTAAGTATTGACTACAAAACCTGCCACTTCAATCAAAGATATGATGTATTATTCTAGTTGAAATAGTTTTACAATTTATTCTTTCGATTATGTCGTTCTTACTGGATTTTTATAGAATAAACATAATTTTAAATATACATTTTAGTTTAATTTAAGTACAAATGACAGGATTACGGTTAATGTGAACAAAACTCTTTCAAATAAGCTACTGTGCTATTACATTTATTTTGTAGATAACCTCTTCCGAAATGAAACTATCAACTATTAGAGTCTGTGGTAATGCCTCGAATGCAATCTAACTATCTCTTTGAATTATATTAGCAACATCTAATTTATTGTGTTGACATTTCTTGGACCGTTCATCTTTCCTTGTTGTGGTTGCGGGGAAGTAAAGTGCATACATACATTTAGTTTAATCTTGTAAACAAATAGGTGAGGATGCAAAGTCGAGCCACCATCTAGTCGTTCTAAAATAGATATTATTTGATTTATTAATTAAAAAGTTCATCTAAAGGTTTAATAACAGATTCCAATAATATTTCCTTACGAACAACTTTATAATTTTTCTTTACTCTGCTAATCAAACGGACAAATAATGTAAATAAGTTGTAATAATTTTATTTCTGTCATTGTGGCAACTTGAGTTTCCAGTTTTAAAATAACGTGATTCCTATGAAAATAAGACTGACGCTATCGTTACAGAAAAAGGTGTCAGTAATCAAGCTGTCTACTGATTTTTACTTTCTCTCAACACCCCGAAGGGAAATTATTGTGATTGTCAAAAAGATTAAACTCGAAATTTTGATAAATGTCGACGTTTCATGACCCCCTAAAACAAAAAAAAGTTTTTGCAATGTTGTCTGTACATTTATACCTCGGTCTAGAGCCGAAAATGTTTTCCAGATTGGGATAAAACTTGGTATTTAGGGTTTTCATTAGGTCCCCCCGAGGTTTTTTTTGGAATTAGATGTCTAACCCTATATTTAATGCTAGTTTGCTGATGGTCAAAAGGAGAAACAAACGATTTTATCGAAATTCGCTCTAACTATTTTGATTAAATTTTATAACTAGACACTGTTTATCGTTATAAATAAGATTGCAACACTAATTTTCTCATTAAAATGAATTTGAGGGTGCTTCCTTACATAGGGGAAATTTTCTAGTTTTCATAACTTCTCAGTAGTAACTATTTGAGATACGAAATAAATTATCATTGTAAAGTTGTAATTCTATTAAAGATAGAAATATTTGCTTTGAAATCTATTTTTATAAAACCAATAATTTATTAGCTATAAGCAAATATATATACTTTTTGATTCAGCTCTTTGAAAATGAATTTAACTCTTATGTTTATTGGTGGACAACGATGTTTTTATTTTCTCACTTTTTCTGCAACAGTGTTCCTAGTTCCTAATGCCATAAAGTAAGTAACAATTTATATTATTTCATTTATGATCTTTGGTGTAGTGTTTCTACAACAATTTATAAACCTATTATTTCATTTCACAAATCTTACGAGTTTTTAGTAAATGTATATTTTAAGATTAAAGCGGTTGAAATTCTGCCCGGTGCAACGTACCATTTATTTTTAAAACCACGTCTAACTACGCGTTCACGTTATAAGCTTATGCATTAATTACGCAAATGAGATAGGGATGAGGAAGGTTGAATTTATAGGAAGTGTACCCACATTTGGGCGAAGGTAGAGGGAAAAACAATTTAGGAAAAATCACCCTCAGTACACCTGACCAGAATTCGAACCCCAATCTCCCTGTCATCGGCAGTCTAGTCTATTGCTACCCGCCTTGGTGGCGTAGTTGACTAACGCGCTGGTTGTTGTTGAGCCAGACTGCTGAGGACGGGGAGCTCGAAGTTCGAATCTCGGTCGGGTGAACTGGGGGTGGTTTTTATGAATGGTTTTCCGCTCTCCCTCCACACGAATGTGGGTTCACTTCCTCTAAATTCAACCTTCCCAATTCCTAACCCATTAGAGTAGCTAGTACTTAAGCGTATAACCCGGACGGGTAGTAAGACGCGGTGCTATTATTATTATTATTATTATTAGTCTATTGCTAAAGTGACGCCTTCCGGCATCTTGTTAGTGTTCCTAGCAAGTGTTATTATTTTAAACGTGGAACGTTATCCCGTCACTAATAAGAACGACTTTTCTCAAATTCGAGTAAGTTAACATTAAATTAAACAAATGAAATATAAATGTAGTTGTTTCACTCTAATCTTCAACGTGAGCTATCTAAAAAGCGCATGCGCACAATATTCTACGCGCTTCACCGAGTAGAACAGCCCTTGATTGACTTACGTGAACGGGCTAGGGGGATGTAAGACACACATTCAAAAAGAAGAAGAAAAAAAAATTGTCAAATTTCAACACATACAGAAAGAAATACACGAGAGAGTAATTTATTTAAGAATAAAAATAAAATATCCAGAAGAGAAAACATGTAAAAGAAATTCTTCTAAAAAGCAAAGAACAAATATTTACACAACCTAGCTAATAAAAATTATTGTTATTATTTACATTTTACTATTTGTTTGCGAAAAGGTTTATTTTCTGAAGTGAACATATTTCACCTTTCACAGCAAACTCATTTTGAAAAACTAAGGAAGGGTAACATTTAGGGAATTTTTCTTTTCACGCGTTTGTGTCTGTGTGTTCTTTAAATCTTGTTTTAAATTTAAATCTGTAAGTATAATCGTATATGTTGAAAATTTAAAATATTTATTTTATTTGTGGAGATGAATTGATTTATTGAAATAATATTTGAATATTACATTTAATAAGGCAGAAAAACATTTTATAAATCAGAAAAACATTTTATAAGCGTACAATCCAAACGGGTAGTAAAACACGACGCTAAAAAAAGTTTTAGTTACACCCAATTTGGTTATTTAGGACATGGTTTTTATTTACACACGTTTTGATGCCCAGTTGGCCTATCTTCAGATGTAGATTAATAGAGTAGAGCTGAGTAAGGTAGAAGTTATATTAAATGTACCCATATATGCATGGAGAAAAGAGAGTTAATGACCGTTTAGGAAAAAAAAATTCTCACTACAACTATTTAAGGTTCGAGCCCTGACTTCCCAATTACCGTCAATCCCGTCTATTAAGACATTATTACCTTACTATATTACATAATATGTGGGACACATAAATTAACCAAGATTAGATTCCTAGCATGATCAAACGCCCCTATTTCACTGAACATAAGTACCACTTTTGTTTGTTTGAAGTGGTTTTAAAATTTAAATCTTTTAATAAACTACTGTTATTATAATACAGTATAATATTGATTAAAAATACATCATTGAACCACGTGCACACTTCGTTTATTATGAAAAGTAATATACTAACCTTGATTGTTTCCGCTATTGTACAGCTGATTATATTATAAGGCCATAATGTAAACCATTAAGTTAATACTAAAAGCTTTCACCGTAAATGGAGTTTACGTTTAATGATCAATACAATAAATTCATGTTTTAAGCTCTGTTACATAACGTACTTATAAATTTACATATACTTAATGTATTTTGACAATACTTTAATGAAACATTATCAGAGTACGCTTCTAATGAAAATATATATTTGATTTGTGTGATAGTTTGTATTTATAACGGATTGGTTTCATAGATTTATTATTATGTTGTATTCAGTTTAATAATTTTGTTCAGTAAGTCTTATATATATTAATAAAAGTCTAATGGTTTCTGTATATAGGCTATGTATACCTGTTCAGATAACTTTTAGTACTTTTCAAACTTGAAGCCTGATCAAAAATAAAAATTATAAAATAAAAAACGTGGTTTATTTAATCATTTGAATTCGTTGACATGTTATTTGCTTTTCAATAGCAAGGATAACCTATAATATAAATTACAATCTCAAATCCAAAGAGAAATTTCAGATGATATTAAATTGATCTGTAATTACGATTTGGCTGATTTGTATTAATATTAGTTAGCAAAAAGTGTTTCTTTGATCAATAAAATTTTTACAAGTAGCTTTAAACATATTTATTTAATTTGAGCTTACATTTACAGAGATAAGATATGTATTCATACAAACCAATAAATACTTTAATTAAAAGACAGCTAATACTTCAGAGTAACAAATGATATAACTTTACAGTATGAATCAAACTACTATTTGATTGTTGATTTGTGTGTATATATGAAATGTTAACGCTAGAACTCCAAAACACAACAGGAGATCTTTAATTTTTTTTAAGCACCACGTTTTACTACTCGTTAGGGCTATACGTCTATGTACTAATTACGCTAATGTGTTAGGAGTGAGGAAAGTGGAAATTCAGAGGGAGTATACTTACATTTGCGTGGAGGAGGAGTGAAAAAGTTTAGGGAAAACCACCCTCAGTACACCTGACCGGGATTCGAACCCCAATCTCCCCATTATATGCAATCTAGTATAGTGCTAGAGGGACGCCTTATGCCATGATGTCACCGCAATAGGTTATTTCAAATTGAAATCCAAACATAAATTAAAAATAATCACCTAATTTTAAGTTTTTTTGAAATACATTTTTTAATTAATTTATTAAAATAAAATTAATTTAGTTAATTCTCACTCTAACCACTCTTACATAATATAATTAGATTGCAGAAAAATACTTTTATAACAAGTTAGCCCAACCTAATTATACCTAACCTTTCATGCATCTATCTATAAATTGAAAGTTTGGTTTTGTTAAGTTGGGTAATATTGACATCGGTCTGTCATAGACAGGCTTAAAAACAAGTACATAATATATTACAGCTTGATAAATTTATTTTATTACACCTAGCTTCTTATATGTTAGGAATACAGGAACATAAATACTGTGGATTTAAATAGGAGCTAGCAATAGGCAAGAGTCTACATGGTTGAATGTTACCGGAGTGTTAAATGGGTATGACTAAACTATTGGTTTTGATGGTGTAGGTTTGTTTTTAACTACTGTGGATTTTGTCAGGTTTAGTTTGATGTGAACAGAAATACCACATATAAGTTCTCAAGACATTGCTCCGCTGATTTAAGTCTAATAATGTATTGTGTTGTTCATTCTCGGTAACTTTGGTATTTTATGAAGGTAGTAAATAAACTGAAAAACATTTCTTATCCATATGATTCGCTTATAAGTATCGTAGCTCTGGCAAGTGATCAGGTATGAGGCGTAAACTTTTAGAATGGGTTACTAGATACCACCACAATAAAGCAGGCCTACCCCTTGAATTTTTTTAAAACTTATACATCTAATTTTATTAGGTTGGTTTCACACCAACGAGTCCCGAGTCGAGTCGAGTCTCATGGAGTCGAGTCCAATATGACTCCAGAGTCAAAGCCTTTCACCCTGGTGAGTCGAGTCATTGAGTCCACTAGTTTGATCAATGAGCTCGTGCAGAATTAATGCAGTCCTAGCGGTTTCTATAAATACATTTGTAAGGAGGCGCTGGCGTAGACGCCTAAAAAAGACGTCGCTTAGTGTGGATTTACCCACATGAAACGATGCACCACCTTTGGTAGTTTTTCACATTTGTTTCCTAATAGCGCAAACTGTATTTCTATACCAATGTTCGGGATGGGACGGGTTATAAATTGAAGGATTCTCTTGAATTAGAACAATGAGGTATCCAGTATTCATGCAATTAGCCTAGGAAATACGTGGAAATAATACACTTGACTCGGCTGGACTGACGGAATCTGTAATCTGCCATCATCATGGACTCTTGACTCGGCTAGACTCGGTTAGACTCGGCTAGACTCGGCTAGATTCGGTTAGACTCGGCTAGACTCGGCTAGACTCGGCTAGACTCGGCTAGACTCGGCTAGACTCGGCTAGACTCGGTTAGACTCGGTTAGACTCGGTTAGACTCGGTTAGACTCGGTTAGACTCGGTTAGACTCGGTTAGACTCGGTTAGACTCGACTTGCCAGTGTGAAAGGTATTGGTCCTCCATCGTGCTATCAAATACAAGCTGGTCCCCTGGTGTAGCTTATATGAAAATATCGTAATGTAATCGTAATGTGATAGGTCAAGGTCGCACTGTTACCTTTCCTACTCAGAAAGGTAACAGTGGGACCTTGACCTATCACATTACGATATTTTCATATAAGCTACACCAGGGGACCAGCTTCGGTGGCCGCATGGTCTAAGGTGCTACTCTCGCAGTAGACTAGACTACTGATAACGGAGGATCAAGGTTCCAATCTCGGTCGAGTGTATTGAGGGTAGTTTTTACAAAATGGGTTTCCACTCTCCATCCACGCAAATGCGGTTACACTTCCTATTGATATAACCACCCTAATCCCTAACACTAAAACCATAAGCGTAATTAGTACACCAGAATATAACCCAAACGGGTAGTAAAACGCAGTGCTAAAAATAAACACCGTGGGTTTTCAGGTTAAATTACCCGAGGGCCACGATTTAATTCATGAGTCTTGTGGCGGGTGCCATAATAATCGGCTAGTGACTAGGAGGAAATAGGTCTTAGAAGCAGATACACACATTATTATCAAAATAGAACGCAATTATATTTATCACTGAATGAACAACAGTTGGAGCTTTCATGGATTTTTCCAACTTTCCATTTCCAGGTTAAAAATATCAATTTTACTACAGTAGATTATATTTCCAAGAAATTCGTGGGACGTAAAATAAAGTCACCGCAGGCCACACGTGGCCCGCGGGCCGCCAGTTGGAAGCCCCTGAGCTACACCATAGTAGAGCCAAACAAGGTAAGCTTGCTTTCTCACAGAGTAAATAGAGTGTATAATAATTCAATCAAACTAAAAAATAATAAATAGTGTAATTATTTAGCAATTGAATAATAAATATTTGAGAGATAAATAAAAATAAATGTATTAATGGTTAAGTAGGGGGATATTGATTTAAAACTACCCCCTAGCCTGGACACAAAGTGAAGTGCATCAACTGAGGAGCTGGATTTGTTTGACTTAATGGCTCAGTCATACCTCTACCTAGTCAATGTAATTACACCCAGGTCAAGATTAAGAGGGGGGAGGTGGATAATGCCAAGGGCCTCCACAAACTTATTTATATATATATATAAATATTTTTATTTTCAAAGTTTTGATATTATTTTTGGTCCTTATAACAAAAAAAAAGTGTAAATATAGCTTTGAACATGTCTAATTTATTGTGATGACAATAGTTCCTTATTCAAAAATATATTTAACATTGAGCTTTTAACAATTAGTTTTTTTAACTTAATAAATGGTACGACCCAATTGCACAAACTTTCTCATATTGTGTAATGGAACAAAATGTTCAAAAATAGATTTTCAGTAAATACCAGTGAAAATGTTTTTCTCAGAAAAACAAATACGCCATCTTGTTAATCGTTTATAAATTAAAAATATATTTGTCAATTTTTTTTAACAAAGCTCACATTTTCAAAAATAATTATTTTATTTGTATTCCACCATGAAATTATTAAAAAAATATAAATATTAATATTATTTATCATGTAATGTGGTTCCCTGATACCCATTTTGAACCAAAACTTCAAAACAATTTTTTTTATTTCAAATTTTCTAAAATTTCCTGTAATCAGTTAACTACCCTTAAATTATTTTTCAGATAAATATAAATTATTATTTCTAATGTAAAATATACCCTCGGTACTAATTTTGAACAAAATCGTTGAAGAAATTTTCAAAAAATTTCAAATCTCTCAAAAATCAGTAATGAGTCAACTACCTATAACAATATATTGTAACCCCCCCTTTGATTTAATAGGTTCACAACACTATAAATAAAAGGTAGGTTGATTACAAGAGAGTTTATTTTTTTTATTCATAACATACAACTCGTAGAAATATGAAAGTGAGGCATACAAAGAGTAGCCGAGTGAAAAAGTCAACAAGGACTGATTGAAATAATAAATAATGGGGCAAGACCCCAAGCCTTTGAGAGAAAACAGTATGACAATAATAAAGAATACATATATAATCGACCCAGCGCAGAAGGCGACTAACCTAACAAAAAAAAGGTTAAACAAAGACAAAAGGTATAGGTGTACACAACTCATCGATGCCGATACAAATTAGACATGAGCATGTTAAATAATTACTAGCTGCCATTACAAACAATGAATTAAATCAACCTAATCAGTTATAACAGACAGCATTCAAATTAGATCAACCTAACTATAAACTTGGCCGAAGCGCTAAGTGCGCGGGCTCGCGGCCCCAAAGTTGAACAACAAGTTCTACAATTACAAAAGACTAAACCCTTAAAACTTTGACAAGCAAACCAAACATTTCAATAAGTTTAACGTTAAGAAAGAAAACTAGCGCCCCAAGATGGCGGCGTAATAAATCCCAAACCCGTCCGTGAGGCGGACAAGGC
>CABFWB010002849.1:29879-55940 GCA_902151455.1 Timema bartmani
TATGTATGTATGTATGTATGTATGTATGTATGTATGTATGTATGTATGTATGTATGTATGTATGTATGTATGTATGTATGTATGTATGTATGTATGTATGTATGTATGTATGTATGTATTTAACGTAGTTAAACATCAGCTTACAAGGTTTTTTTTTAAGTTTGTTCCAACATTTTCCCATAATACAAGGTCAGCATTATTTGTTACATCCAAGCCCCAGTTTTCACGTCTAAAGTGTTTTTGGCTTTGTTCCATTTTTTTTTTACGGTTTCTCTCATCTTCAAAACAGCAACACTTCGTCTTGTAGAGAGAAAAAAGCAATGGAAAAGTGAGCTTAGCTCTTAAGTACTTGTAAATCTTTTTTTTTTCCTCTCCTCTTTTCCATCCCCTCCCTTTTGGGCGAGGGTGAAATGAGCGGGGTGGGAAAGTAGTGGCAATGGCAATAATAATCGATTTGTCTCGTTAAGGGGAGCTCTGGCCCCTCATTCCCCTACTATTCCACTTCTATTTGCTCTGTGGAGCGATATACCCACTCTCGTCTCTTTACTACGTTGAGGTAAATAGTTCCCGGGGGGACCACTAGAGGCGCCCCTCTCCACAATGACAAATGGTGGCCACAACTTCAGAAGCTAATGGCGTGAAACGGACCAGCCCTTACTTCTTCTAAATACTCTTGCTGCTTTTCATAGTCTAGTCTACAGTGCTGGGCTCTTACAAAACTAACTTGTACTAACAAAGACTATTTGTAAGGCTCGGTGGAAGGAGGAGGAGGAGTAAAGTTAATTAAGAAATTAATGATGATATCCATTCTTAAGTACCTTAAAACCCACATTAGATAGTCAATTAAGGTGCAAATATCTACGTAATTCTTGCAATATTCAGTCATCTGCAATTATTTTTTCACCGCTTCTTATTAACCGTTTGAGCTATACGCATTTAATTATTTGAATGAAGTAGGGATGAGGAAGTTAGATTCTAGAGGAAATGTACTAGAATTTGCATGGAAGGACAGTGGTAAGTTATTTATAAAAAAATACTCATAACACCCTATTCCAACAAGAATCCTAGTGTTTTTCATTACCAAGTCCTCAAACAACAATTTTCCCATCATGATATTTCTAAAGTAGAAAGTTCAATGTTATTAATCAACTGTATTTAGCTTGTTCACTAAAATACACTTGAAGATTATTGTAACATAATATAAAATGTAATTACAAAATCAAGTTTCATTTGTTTGCCCTTCATTTATTTGCTTTACTTTATGTAAACTTTTTAATTATTAAAAACTGTATCAATTTAAATATATAACGTTACTTTACATATAGGCGTACACCCTGTTTAAATTATTTTAAGCATTATATTGCAATTTATAAACTTTCTTTGATGATGGAGAGATTGCATTTAGGTCAAGCACGATAGTTTTTAGGGATTCAAATTACGAACTTAATTTTTATCTACGTAAAAACATTGACCTCATTTAAATTCCATAATATAAAATTTAAGGGAACTAATTAAACTATAGACCTGTTTTGTGCACACAAATCTATCATCGATTACTATCATCTGCTATCAAGCTCGAGTCAACCACGTGACTTACTGGTGCGCAGAGTGGCAGGATCTGTAATCTATCGAAAGATCATCGATTTTAGGATCTATTCTTTGTTGTAATATCGATATACCTCATCACTAATCGACCAAAGATTTTCTTTTAACACCACGTCTTTCTACCCGCTAGGGTTATACACATATGTACTAACTACGCTGTTGGTTTTAGGGAATAGGAAGGTTATATTGAGAGGAGGTTCATCCGAATTTTCGTTAAGGAAGAGTGAAAAATCATTTTGAAAAAATAAACACCCTCAGTATGCCCGACCTAGATCCGAACCTTTCTCTCCCCGGCATCGTCAGTCTAGTCTAACACGAGAGTAGCGTGTTAGACCATGAGGCCACCGAATCGGGTTGACCAAAGATTGATCTTAAGGCTGAGACTCATAAGTTATAAAGTTTATTGGAATGACAACAATTCTTAGATTTAAAGAAATTATTAACATGGAGGGAGATAACTGTTTTCATTTGGCATAACTTCATAGTCTCGGCCCTTAGTCATGTACGTCATAGTTTAGTTCGGGACTATAAACGAAATTCAGAATTAATCCAATATCATTATTTCAATTAATTCAAATGGATTTTAATTTTATTGTAATGCTTTTTCCCATAATTTTAAAATTACATTTATTTTATTTTATTCTTTATTTCTATGTCATTCACACCCGCCTCGGTGGCGTAGTTGGCTAACGCGCCAGTCGTGTTGAGCCAGACTACCGAGGACGGGGAGATCGAGGTTCGAATCTCGGTCGGGTGAACTGGGGGTGGTTTTTCCTAAATGGTTTTCCACTCTTCCTCCACGCAAATGCGAGTTCACTTCCTCTAAATTCAACCTTCCCAATTCCTAATCCATTAGTGTAATTAGTACTTAAGCGTATAACCCGAACGGGTAGTAAGACGCGGTGCTAAATAATAATAATAATAATATGTCATTCACATTAGTTTACTTAACATGCCATTTAATTTTTCACTAAATTCTCAAAACTTTGCAAGCTTTGCAATAGAAGATTTTGATTTGCATTTTTTTAAACACACCCCACGGCGTGCTTTGACGAAACTAAGGTGCAGCTTTCTTTAATTCTGGTTAAAAAATGAATAGTAAATTGACTGATAATTTTCACGAGCTTAAAATTATCCGAAAAGTGAGGCACTAAGTGATTATAAGCGTTATTTCAGTGGGAATTCCCTTAGTTGTTTTTATTAAATGCAAATATTAAAATATACTCGACTAAATTTTCTTATTCAGTAATTAGCTATGCAAAAGCATTTAGTGACATGTAATTCTTCTTTTCTGTTTTTTCTTGGTCCTGTAATGTATAATTTGAAGATTAGAATCCAAAAATATGGGTTTATTTTTCAAAAAACTTATAAATCAACATAAAAACATATTAATAGGCTACACTCAAAATTGTAAATATATAAACTAGTTAATTTTTTCGAGAGATTCATCTATGAGAGGAATTTGACATGAATTCTGAAATGAAGGTTAATTCTAATTCTTGTATGCTTTAGCATTGTAAAGGACATATATATAATTTTTTTAACACATTTTAATTTAGTCTCATAACCAAACATGCATGGCAAGAATATATGTGTTTAAATAATTGATTAAATTTCGTTAAACAAGTGATAATCTTGGTTTCTATGTACATTTTTTATGCTGGCAGTATCTTTATGTAATTCATTTTGGTGATGCATAATCCGCATGTATTTTTTCTCTCCTTAACACAGAATCCATTCCAGAGGTCTCGAGAAAAGGAATAAAAGAAGAAAATGGAGAAAAAGCAAGACGCTGACTAGTAGGGATTTTTTTTCTTTTTTAATTTACTCTCTCTGGCGCAATTCCAGGAGTGGCGTTCAATATTAACATCAAATATTATTAACTATTATTATTATTACTACTAGTAGTTCTGTGAATAGTAGAACTCACTCCTTCAATGGTTTTAAGGAATTATGTCATCTTATCTTTACTGAAGTCTTAAGATTTATCTTTGTAGGAATCTCTCTTTGGATATCAAGTTGAAATCCATCCTTTAATTTCTCGTTGGATTTGAATTTGATATTTTTTCTTGGTGATTAAGTTAGACAGAAAACAAATGAATACTATATTCAATAGTACATCATATTATTAAAAAAAACGTTGCTCACGTGGTTTAAGAAGTCAGTCTCGCAATTATGTCAAAGTTAAAAAAACAAAAAAAAAACACATAAATACGTAATTTGGCCTATGTTCAAAGAATGTACCTGCCAAAGTTTGTTAAAATTGGTTCACAAATTTGGCGCTAATAGTGGAAAAAAGACAGATTAAATATCAAATGGTCGAGTTAAAACAAAACATCGCTCCACTTGGTCAATAAATATAGTTTCATTTTAGTAGCTCAAACTTAAGAATAAATTTCCACCACAGTACTGTATGTACCCTTCGTTTACCCTGAAAGGTAGCAAACTTACCTTGCATGGTTCCACTATGGCGCTGTTTATAAGGTAGGGCCATAGTGTAATCCAACAAGGTAGGTGCTTGGTTCCACTATGGTACAGTTTATAAGATTAGAATATTTGACACCAATTAATATACACCCGGTACATGTATATATATATATATATATAGCATGACTGTACTGTGGCTGACGTTCTTGGTTTAGTGGTCAGCATTTCTTGATATTATATAGAGGTCCCAGTTTCTAGTGGTCCACATTCCCAGTTTCTAGTGGTCAGCATTCCTTGATATTATATAGAGGTCCTAGTTTCTAGTGATCCACATTCCCAGTTTCAAGTGGTCAGCATTCCCAGTTTCTAGTGGTCAGCATTCCTTGATATTATATAGAGGTCCCAGTTTCTAGTGGTCAGCATTCCCAGTTTCTAGTGGTCAGCATTCCTTGATATTAATATAGATGTCCCAGTTTCTAGTTGTCCACATTCTTAGCTATATGGTCAGCATTCCTAGCTATTAATATAGAGGTCCCAGTTTCTAGTGGTCAGCATTCTTAGCTATTAATATAGAGGTCCCAGTTGCTAGTGGTCAGCATTCCTTGATATTAATATAGATGTCCCAGTTTCTAGTGGTCCACATTCTTAGCTATTAATATAGAGGTCCCAGCTTATAGTGGTCAGCATTCCTAGCTATTAATAATATAGAGGTCCCAGTTTCTAGTGGTCAGCATTCCTAGCTATTAATAATATAGAGGTCCCAGTTTCTAGTGGTCAGCATTCCTAGCTATTAATAATATAGAGGTCCCAGTTTATAGTGGTCAGCATTCCTAGCTATTAATATAGAGGTCCCAGTTTCTAGTGGTCAGCATTCTTAGCTATTAATATAGAGGTCCCATTTTATAGTGGTCAGAATTCCTAGCGATTAATATAGAGGTCTCAGTTTCTAATGGTCAGCATTTCTTGGTTTTAATATAGAGGTCCCGGGTTTGATTACCGACAGTACTATAGATGTATTTCCCGAAGTTGAGTTGTTCATATGGTTGCCATGGTCTGGTTAATTAGGCTAAGGTTAGGTTTAAAACTTCTGCTGGCACCACATAATTATAATATTTATCAACATATTATCTCATCGGGACGAAGTACCGCACCTACATGTTGTCCCAACCTCAGAAGAGATTATATATCTGCCACTGCCAGTAGAATACAAGGAATAACACTGGCAGCATACGATAAATAAACCTGTATTATCAGTGTACTGTCTATAATATCATTCTTACTTGTTTTTATTCTGCAATAACAACCATTTTACGATTGTTCTAGGCAGCACGGGAGTAATAAGTTAAGTTGAATACGAAAATACAAAAACTTCAATGTTTTACCTTTTAAAATAGATTATTAATTTCACACGTAGACCTATTTCAAATTATGTTACTGTCAGAAACACCTTCGTCAGTTAATTTTACGCAAGAGAGAAATAACAACACCTAAGGCCAGTTGAAAGCATGCCTCTCGCAAAGTCATCGGGTCGCCATAGAAACGAGCGCACGTAACTTCAGGTGTGGATAAAAACTGCCCCGCGTGAGGTATTAGCTTTGTACGGTTCTCCACCTCCGATTCTAACAGCTAGAGGCCACAATGGCTAGGAAGAGAGCGGGCGGAATATATAAGGAAATTAATATAACAAAAAATAGGAACATTTGCAAGTTTAAGAAAAAATTGATTATTTATTCAAGGTAAAACAACAGAGGTAAGTGAAAAATACATGGCCTCACAAGACAAACTGAAGAGTGTTGAAAAACATCAATATGGCGAAGACTGCCCTTGCGCAGTACATTTGAGGATATATTTCACAATCTCCCAGTAAATGATTTATTTATAGAAATTAGTCTGGAAGAAACCCAATAATAATCAAAAATCGTTAATATAATAATAAAGAACTTAAAGAGCCTCTTTTAAACGGTTAACAAAGCACCTGAATAAACATTGTGAATTCCAACTAAAAAATTTAAATTTTAAAATTAAATTTAAATTTAAATGTCAATTCTGATAAAAATAAATTACACAAAGGTTTGACTTCTCGACATAACTCAAACTTCTGTGGGACCATTACTTCCACCACCTTTGAAGTAATCGAGAAGATTCCAAATTGTTAATATTTAACATTATAATAGAAAACAAAGCAATATTACAATAGAAAACTGGTAATTTCTCACGGAACGAATCGGTAAAATGTTAAAGTTATAACTTATAAACCAACAAAAATTAATTACTTTTATAATTTATTAATTACAAATAAGGTTTTATTATATTTTTGTAAAATATGTTTTTATGTTTGTGAGATATGTATACTATAAAATAAGGGCAATTAAGTATTTTATCAAAACTTAGGGGAATTATTATACAAGCAAGATTGTTTAAATTATTACTATTACTAGCACCACATCTTACTACCCGTTCGGGTTGTACGCACTTACACTAATGTGTGAAAATTTAAAAGCGACAGGACAGAAGTTGGTTATCTCTGTGAGTCTTTTGAGATGGATGGAAAAATCAATGTGATCAAGCTTGGAAGTATTCTTATCGTGCCTGGTCTACAACATAACCTCTTATCAGTCAGACGATTGGATTCCAATGGATGCAAGGTAATTTATGAAGAAGGTATAGCAAAAATTTTCAAGCATGATAAACTTGTAGCAGTTGCATCCGAGACTGCCAAAATGTATTTCGTGCATTTTCTGTTAAAAATACCTGTGCCAATGTTGCTGAGGTAGATTGTAAAAATATTTGACATAAATGACTGGCGCATATTGGCAACACTATTTTGAATTCTCTTTGTGAAATGGTTGATGGAATGAACGGTGTATGTAAACAAAAACTTACAGCTCCGGAATCTCCATGTGAGCATTTTATCCAAGGTAAAATGACTAAATTGCCTCATGTAAAAACTCGCTCAAGGGCTAAGCGCCCCTTGCAGCTTGTCCACAGTGATTCCATGGGTCCGATCAGTCCTACATCATATAACGGTAAGAGACACATACTTACCCTATTTTACGATTATAGTCACTTTACCTATGTTCACACGATCAAAGAAAAGTCAGAGGTATTCGAGTGTTTTAAGAAGTATGAAGCTATAGCAACTGTTCATTTTAATGAAAGAATAAGCCACTTCAGATGTGACCGAGGTGGTGAATACTAATCTTCAGAGATGAGAAAACACTTTGAATTCAAAGGTATATAATTTGAATATACTATCAGATATACACCCACTCAAAACGGAGTAAGTGAACGCATTAATAGAACACTAATGGAGCGTGTGCGGTGTATGCTATTAAGCGCAAATGTTTCAAAAGATCTCTGGTAAGAAGCTGTGATGCCAACAGAATATATTGTTAGAGGAGCCCAACAGTAGCCTTGGATTGTAAAACTCCTGCCAAGGTTTGGTATAGTCAATGTCCAAACTTGTCAAAATTGCGTGTGTTTGGCTGTATTGGCTATGTGCGCACCCCTAATGAGCTACTTAAAGGGAAACTGAACAATCGTACCCAGAAGTACATCATGGTCGGCTATTGCCCCAATGGCTATAGGTTGTGGAACCCTGTCACAAGAAAGATTGTTTTGGCATGTGATGTGTTTTTTGATGAAAATGCCACTTTGAGTGGAGAAAATATGACCACAGACCCAGCAGTGAGAGCACCACTACTTTGTGAAACAGTTACCATTCCGTCTGAAGGACGCCTGCCTACCTTTAGGCGAAGCCAGTCATGAAGAGTTGGACAAAGAAACGCCTCCACTATCAGATGAAGGTGAACTTCGTCGTAGCTCACGCCCACGTGTGAAACCAAGATATTTGCAAAATTATGTAGCATTTGCTATGAATGCAGAAAGCGTTCTTGACAATTTGCCTGAAGATTTTGGTGATGTCAAGGGTAGACCTATTGAGAGGAATTGAATGCTAGCTGTAGAAGAGGAAATGAATTCTCTCAAGAAAAATGACAACTGGGAACTGAATTCACTATCTCCTAGTAGGAACGCTATCTCCTGTCGCTGGGTCTTCAGCATTAAGATAGATCAAGATGGTAATAAAGATTGCTATAAGGCAAGTTTAGTGGTTAAATATTGTCAACAGAAGAAAGGTTTCGATTTTAGTGAAACCTATGCCCCGGTAGAACATTTAATTATTATGAGAACAATGCTAGCCACCATTATTCAAGAAGATTTACATGCATGTCAGATGGATGTGAAGAATGCATTTTTGCACAGAACCTTGTTCGAGGAAGTCTACATGCAACAACCCCCTGGTTTTTCAAATAATTTAGAATTTATTTGCAAGCTCAATAAATCATTCTATGACCTCAAGCAGGCACCCAAAGAATGGAACAAATACCTTAACACTTTTCTTAGATCACTTGGTTTTCAATCAGTGCAGAATTATCTATGTCTGTACCTACATTCTGTCGGTGATACCAAGGTCTACGTACTGATTTTTGTCGACGATTTGATTATCAGCAGTACTCACACACAACCTCTTGAGAAGATCAAAGTTGCACTTCAAGCTAAATTTGACATGAAAAATCTGGTAGCTTACATATCTTAGTCAATCATCTTATATCAAAAGACTTTTTACGCAAATTTAACAAGGAAAACTGCAAAATAGCTAAAAAAAAGTATGGAGACGAAAACCCCTATTAACTGGCGCCAAGCTATACAGAAAGTTCATAGGCAGTTTGATGCACTTAATGCTATGCATCAGACCTGACCTGAGTTTTTCTGTCAATTATTTCAGCAGGTTTCAAAGCTGTCCAACTAACACTCTCCGGGAATCCCTGAAGCGCATTCTTCACTATTTACAAGGAACTTCACACCTAGCCCTGCACTTTCCTAAAGAAGAAGGAACACCCCTAATCGCATATGCTGATGCAGATTGGGCCAACGATTCCAGTCGTAAGTCAACATCTGGATTTCTTCTGAAAGTTTTTGGTTCGAATGTATCTTGGGCAACTAGAAAGCAGCCCACTATTGCCTTGAGTACCTTTGAGGCAGAATTCATTTCACTTGCCAATGCCTGTATTGATGTCCTGTGGCTACGCAGTCTACTACTGGAGCTGGAAATCAACCCCGAAGTGCCTACCATATATGAGAACAACCAGCCTGTCATCAAGTGTCTTGAGAAGTGGGAACACAAAAGATTGAAATATATGGATGTGAAGTATAATTTTGTAAGGGAGTTAGTATGTGATAAAGTTGTAAAGATTGAATATGATCAAAGTGAATTTCAAATTGCTGACATTTTAACCAAAAGCTTAAATGCTACTAAGTATAAACAACTATATAAGTGACTAGGATTGAATGCATCATAAAATAGGTAGTGTATTCCTCCATGTTCACAACATTTACCTCCCTCCCCACCCTTGTTTCTTACACCCACGATTAGGATTTATCTATGTTTAACACATTTGCCTCCTCTCATAGCACATTTAAAGCATGCTAAATTGAGACGAAGTGTTGGTATAGCAATTTAACATCTATTCATTATAATCTTGGTACATTTTTCACGCATATGTTGGTAGTTCTGTTGATAATATTTGTTCTTGCCTGATATGTATTTATTTTTTTAGTTCATATTAATATTCCAGTTAGTAAAGTACTTTCAATCCGGTAATGTTTGATGTTCGTATAATAAACATTCCATAAACTTGCGGTAGCACGTTTCAAGCTACGTTAAAAAGATTATGTTGACTTTTGATGGACTAATGCATCAAAGAGATCATATTTTTCAATTTGAAATCTTTTGGTTGAATTTTTTAAATAGCATTTTTATTTGAGTTAGAAATTCCTTTCATAAAATTCAGAGTCGATTGAGCTACACTTTTTGGACTAACATTTATTTCAGTCAAATTATTTTTCTCATTAAAATTTTCTTGTAGTTCAGTTATAAATAATACCCCACTTCAGGTTAACACGTAGACAAACATTAAACAAAAGGAGTGTACACTTTTGGTTTATTAATTAAGTAGGCCACTTATGTTCTTGACTGTATTATACATTCAATTTTTGTTCAAAATATTTAAATTTAATTTTTTAATTATCAATTTAAAAATAGTATATAATATTAGGCTATATACCCTTATATAATATGAATGTAAAAATGTTGAATCACTATTGTTTAAATATAATGCCACATATTTGTGTGTATTTTTAGCATATGTATTTTATTCTGTAGATAATTTTAACCGCTATGTTTAGAAATGCATTCACATATGTGGCATTATATTTAAACAATAATAATTCAAGGTGACCTGGTGGTCTAGGTGTAAGGTGTCAGACTTCTGTGCTGGGGGTCCGGGGTTCAATCCTTGGTCCCAGCACAGATTAATCTGATTGCAAAACCCTTCCTTCACTTCTGACAAGACGTGTATTAATCACAATTTGTGAATGTGAGGAATGCCAGGCCTCCACCGTGGTTCGGATTCCACGTTAAACTGTAGGTCCTTCATTTCATCTCACAATCACCTTACCATTACACATTAGCGTAAGTACGTACAATCCGAACGGGTAGTAAGACGCGGTGCTAATAATAATAGTAATAATAATAATAATAATAATAATAATGATTATTATTATTATTATTATTATTATTATTATTATTATTATTATTATTATTATCATTCAACATTTTTACATTTATACTATGTAAGAGGGTTAGCCTAAAATCGTATAATACTTTAGCCAAAAATATACATACATTATAAACTCCACAAGCATTTCCAAATAAGTAATTCATTCTCGGAAAACATGCTTTGATGGACCAATAACGTTTCTTACATTCATCCTTTATCTCTGTCTTTCAACTAAAGATGAAGCCAAATATAAACGTTGCACATCAATACTATTAAAGTAGCATCGATGCAGTCAACGCGTTATCCGAAAGAAAATAACACTGCAACGAATCTAACATCTTAAAGTTACGTAGTACGTTGTTTTTCTGACTTCTCAAACTATTTAGGTAATAGAGTGGAGTCGCGACAGGAAATTTGTCAGAACAAAAACAGTATATGTCAATTTAAATACCTAGCCTTAAGATGGTATAGCTTTTGAAGAACGAACAGATTACGTTCCATTGCGAAAAAAATAAATAAAAAAATATGAATAACATGAGATTGTGAAGAAAACATAGCAATGTGAGGTTTTGGTTGTCCATGTGAACGGTAAATTCTCGCAGACATCACGTGTCTGTACAGACATGACTTAGTGAGGATACATGAGAAAATCGTGATGGGAATGAAGAGAGAACGGCATGGAAAGAGATATACTTTTTTTTTATTACCACCTTTTTTACAATGCAAATTTGAAGGTGACATCGATTTCTTTATTTGATTTATTTATTTTGCACACTGCATCATACTAAAGTCCAATTTTCATTGGAAGGTCCTTATATGAGAGCTAGTATGGTTACTATATCTACATTCACGTATTCATACGTCAAGTCATATGATATGCTGCTGTCACTTTTGATATATACACAATACCTATAAAATTATAATGTTTTATTTATTTTAGCAGCAAAAAAATATGTTTGTAATTTTTGAAAAGGTTCTTAACATGCCAATTGAATTGTAGCCATTCGGGTTATCAGCACCATTCATATTATTGGAGTAGGGATGATAATGGTAAAATTTAGAGTAAATGTACCCGAATTCACATGTAAATAAAGAGTACAACCAGCCAGAATTTGAGCCCTGGAATCCCCATCCTCTGTAAACACAACTAGACGAGACTGACTCCTTTGCCTGCGCACCCCCCCTTACTTGTTATTTTATTTTAAGATAGGTAATTTTAACGATTTAAGCTAAGATGTAAGAATAGGAGCTACTACTTATATAAAATGCGTAAAGAAAGACTAGGAAAGTCATATAGAAACATCCCATGTGGAAAAACCATCCACCTTTCACCTAAGCTGGAAAATAACCCTGGTCAACAGCGACCAAGTACAATATGAGTCTGACACCTTCTAGCCCACTCTAACACCGCTACAGATTTATCGATAATTAAATATATGCTTATTCCGCACAAAGTAGGCTTTTCTCTGAATTAGTGAAATTGAAAGACTGGAAAAAAATGAACACTAATTGAAAATGAAATATTTTACTATTTTCTGTATCTACTTAAACAAACTTTAAGATTTTAAGATGGATTATATAGCCATGATATTATATTTGTTATTTACAGTTATAGCCGCATAAAATATCATATTCTGTAGATTGAAAAATGACACCCGTACACAGAAATCAAACCCAGGACCTTTAGCTTAGTACGCCAATGCTCAAAGTACTGAGCTGTCCAGAAATTTTCCCGTGCTCAGGGTCACTCTTCACCCATATTTTAAGGCAGAGTCTATGATGGACGTGTGGAAATCGTCGGCTACAAATGTGTGATAAAAAAAAATTAAGATCAAGAGCTATCAGATAACGCAGCCACCTTCGACTCGGTAGTTGGCTTGATGCTGCCACTTGTACAATTATTATAATTATTATCATTACAATTATAATAATTGTACAAATGGGAGCATTAATCCAACTACCGAGTCGAAGGTGGCTGCGTTATCTGATAGCTCGTGATCTTAATAAAATCACACATATTATGTAGTCAACGATTTTCACACGTCCATAATAGACTGTGCCTTAAAATATGGGTGAAGAGTGACCCTGATCACGGGATGAATCCTGGATAGCTCAGTACTAAGAGCATTGGCGTACTAAGCCAAAGGTCCCGGGCTCGATTCCCGTGTCCAGGTTTCATTTTTCAATTTTAAGAACATGATATCTAGATGGAGTAATCCTCTCTAAAAGCATAAATAATAGCCTTGGCTATTTGATTCTTTAAAAAACCTAGTTAAATCAAAATAGTAGGCCTACATGTTAGGTATACTCCATTCACGGTAGGAATTACTCTCTGAAAGGTCTTTTTTTCTACCAATATCCTACTATATAATAAGATTTCTGCTAGGGAAAAAGGCCTTTCAGAAAACAATTCCTACGCTGAACAGAAATTAGATACCTCTTATAGTGGGTTTTGCAGTAAGCTTCTAGTTTCTCTTTGGACTAATTGAACTGAAATTTTACTAAACGTAAATTTTTACCTTGCACCGATATTCGAATCCGGTCACGAAACAATCTTTAATAACAGTTATTTAAATTGTATAGAGAAAAGAGAATATCAAACCAAAATTGTGTCAGGATTTTTATTTTCATTTGGTATTGTAAAATAATGTAATTAAATGTTTGTGAGTATATCTACATTGACTCTAGACCAGGGGTTCCAAAAGTGTAAGCTACGGGCTTCTTGTGTAATGCTCCCGACAGTTTTTATATTTTATAATAAATAATTGAGAAATAAAAAGATTGAGTGATTGGTGAATGTTGGAAAGAATATCCTGTGCTAAAATGGTCTAATCTTTTAGTCTTAATAAGATATTTTAAATATATACATATATATTATATTTACACCTTACTACCCGTACGTAAATGTACTAATAAAATTGTGCTTATGTGTTAGGGTGGAATAAGGTTGAAATTAGAGGGAGTGTAACCGGATTTGCCTGGGGGAGAATGGGAAACAATTAAGTAGAAACCACCCTCAGTACACCCGGCTGGGATTCGAGCCCTGATCTCCCTTTCCCCAGTAATCAAGTCTAACATGAGAGGGATGACTGATGAACTGCACCATAAAACCACCGGTGTGGGTTGATTTAAATGTCAAAACGAACGTATGAAAAAACGGAAAGAGTGAAATTATATTGTAAATTTATGTACAATATTTGATTTTAAGCTTCTCTTATAATTTTATAAATAAATAAAAATAAATTAAATATATTTGACTAAGCACATATATATATACTTACATTCTTCAATTGGATAAAATTACACCTGGACACAGGAATCGAACACGATCCCTTTGACTGATTACGCCAATGCTCTGTCCACTGAGTTATCCAGGAGGCGTCAATTTAAGTGATACGATATTTAGACGAATCTACAACCGTACTTATTATTATTATTATTATTATTATTATTATTATTATTATTATAGCTTGTATATTTAATTCATCATGTTTATATTCTGTTAAGCATTGATTGTTGAGAGTAATACAAACATGTCATAAACATCATTGTCTACCATTAGCTGATGTCAAGAACAAACTAACGCCATCTTAAGTTTGACTCTCCTCCGTGCCACGATCTACCTACCAAGCTAACCAATCACGGCCAAGAATGGGTTTTAAACTGCTTTCTCCACCATGTTAGACAAACTCGACTAGCTACGACTCACTTCGGTGGATGCATGGTCTAAGGCGCTACTCTCGCAAATATACTGGATTTCTGATGACGGGGAAATTGGGGTTCGGATCCCAGTTGAGTCTACTGAGAGTGTTTTCCCACTCTTCCTCCACGCAAATGTTGATAAACCTTTTACAAATTCAACCTTCCTTAGCCCTAACAAATTATTGAAATTAGTGCGTATGCGTTTAACACGAAAGGGTAGTAAGAGGCGGTGCTAAAATATAGTCCTTGCTATCCAATTAGTGGATATAAAGAAACTAAGATTGAGTGTACAGTAATAAACATTTTTGTTTAAGTTAAGCCAGTTAATAAATCACGCGTTGTTATCAGCGTAATTAGTACATAAGCGAATAACACGAATGGGTAGTAAGACGCAGTGTTAATAAAAACTTATAATTTACTAATTAAAATATATCTAAGCAATTATATAATTTTAAAGTTTCCAAATAACAATCAATATTCGTAATTTTGTTTAGGAATGTGAAGTTTTAAAGATTCATCTTTAAATAAATTCAATGCCTAACATAAATAATATTCCTTCAAACCTAAAAATTAATTGTTGATATTATGTTCATACCTTAAACGTTTTTCTCTTGTGATAATGTTTTTTTCCCCTCTTAATCTTTTTTTCCCATCCTATCCCGATTTGATTACTTAAGTTTTCTCAATTTAATCCCCTTCCTTCTGTTTTAGATTGGCCAGTTTGTCACTTGTACTGGCATTAGGGCGTGCAAATATATTCAAAAGATTGAGTTTGTTCATGGAAACTAATTAATTGGAATTAAGTAAAGCGTGCAACACTTTAATATGCCAAGAAAACTGCTGCCAAGCAATTTTCTCCTTTATACAGCGCTGTAACTTTCTGCAAAATTGATAAATCTGAGAGGTTAAAAAGGGTCATGAGTATGAGAAAGAAAGAAAGAAAAAAAGAAGAAAGAAAGAGATAGAAAGAGGTGGCGTTACAAACACTTTAAATTGAGAATGAATGAGAAAAAAATAACTAAAGTAAAACTGTTTCAAACAAAAGATAAGTTTTTTTTTATTTCATTGACTGTTCCTCGACACACCATGTTTTTGTTTCATCGTGTTTTAAGGATTCATCTAGCTGCTTCGATGGCCGCATGGTCTTAACACGTCACTCTCACAGTACACTAGACTACCGCTGACAGGGAGATCGGGGTTTGAATCCTGGTCGGTGGTATTGAGGGTGGTTTTCCCTAAAATAGTTTTCCACTGTCCATCCACGCGAATGCAGGTACACTTCCTCTAAATTCAAACTTCCTCACCCCTACCTAGTGCATTATCGTAACTAGTGCGTATGTGTATAACCTGAACAGGTAGTAAGATGCGCTGTTAAAAGAAAAAGTGTCTTAGGCGCAATGTACAGTGTACAATAAATTTATTGTATTGGAATATACTGTCTTATTTATTTAAATAATTGGGTGACCTGGTGGTCTAGGGGTAAGGTGTCAGACTTCTGTGCTGAGGGTCCGGGGTTTAATCCTCGGTCCCGGCACAGATTTATCTGATTGCCAAACTCTTCCTTAACCTCTGACAAGATGTGTATTAATCACAACTTGTGAATGTGAGGAATGCCAGACCTCCACCGTGGTTCGGATTCCACGTTAAACTGTAAGTCCTCCATTTCATCTCACAATCACCCTACCATTGCACATTAGCGTAAGTGCGTATAACCCGAACGGGTAGTAAGACGTGGTTCCAATAATAATAATAATAATAATAATAATAATTTAAATAATTCATTCAAATATTATTTACTTAGGTGAGACAGCAATTAAATTGGTGAACGTGAGACGCCAACTGCCGGAAACAACAACATACTTCGCAGTAGAACGAATATAAATCCACAACAGGCTATCTATATCCACTATACTAACGGTTGGCAAACTACGACCCGCGGGCTGGATCCGGACCACCAACTGATTTTATATGGCCGACAAAAGATTTAACAAACAATTTTGTATTCATAGAAATAGACTAATAACTAATTTGTATATGATATATATATATATATATATAAATCAAGTTGACATTTTGTTCTCAATATATTTTTCCAACCGTCCCATTAATATTTTTTTACCAAACCCGCACGGCCCGTGAGATCAAAAAGGTTGCCGGAACATGCACTACACGATTAGACGAGTTAGGAGTTTATAGAGTTCATATAAATATAACTAACTGTGTTTCCCCTAACTTCTCTTGATTCGCCCGTACGGTCATCTACAGTTTGGAAGTAGTGTTAATCGCGGTAACCGTGACCGATTTTGCGCGTAGCAGAAAAACATGTAATCGTTTCTACAAAAGCATTATTGTATTTATTTGGACAAAAACTTTTTTGTTATTATAAAAACAGAAAAAAAATACTGATCTTAATTCTAGCTCTCATCCAGCCTAGCTCTAATAATCCGTGTTTTTTTTAGCACTGCCTCTTACTACCGTTCGGGTTATTCGCCTATGTACTAATTACACTGATGGTTTAGGGATTAGGAGGGTTTAATTGAGTGGGAGTGCACCCGGATTTGCTTGCAAGGAGAGTGGAAACCATATAGGAAAAATAACCCTCAAATACACCCGACAGGGATCGAACCACAATCTCCCCGTCTTCGGCAGTCTAGTCCAACACAAGAGTAGCGCGTTAGATCACGTGGCCACCGAAACGGGTATAATTCGTGTTGAACGTACCATTGTCAAAACCTTTTTCCCCCACCACGTATTACTACGCGTCCGGGCTGTACTTAAATATATGTATAATATGTGTATTAATATGTATATAGGCCTATATATTAATATAAGACGCGTATAACCTTAAGAGATAGTAAGACGAAAAAAAAATATTATGCACATTATTTCTTCTATATTATATATTTATATATTTATTTATCATGTACTGTATTATTTATTTATATATATATTTTTAACACCGCGTCTTACTTACTATCTCTTCAGATTATACACATATACTCATATTAAATTCTAGTTGAGAAAGCATGGGCAAGGAGAATGTACCTACATTTGTGTGGAGGGAGGATGAGAAATCATTCAGGAACACCCATCCCCTTTCTATTATACTTGGCCTGAATTCAAACCCCGAATTTCCCGTCACAGAAAAATCAAAATATACCCTGATTTTCACAGGAAGTCCCTTTTATAAAATACAAACCTATTGTTTTGCGGCCAACATTGGTAACATTTTTACTATATTAATAGTGTTATTGTTTAGTTATTGATAATATCTATCAAAAGTGAGACATGACTTACGTATGAATACGTGAAAGTAGATCTAGTAGCTTTTTTTGGGGGGGTCAAATAATGGGTTTCATATGAAAATTGAGATATAGATGAGCATGACATTTCGTACGCGTGCCCACCGATGCAAGTGTGAAAACAAATCCTTCCTCACATATTCCCTCAACTTAAAGGGTTGGGATCGAGTGTGATGCGCTGGCATGTATGATTCATGGCCACCACAGCTCAGCTACTCACTCACACGAGTGACAAGTAGGGAAGAAGGCGTGACGGACGCTCGTTTGTTTACAAAAGCCAAACCTACCCCACACACACCCACCCCTCACCCTTTTCTCTACCTTCTCCAGCCAAAACACATCCAGGCGAGGGGGCCGGTATCAGAAAAGAAAAACGTTTTCTTTACCATTTCACACGGAGTCCTCTTTTTCTTACCGACGCACAAGGATCCATTGGAGATCCGTCGGAGCGGAAAATACAGCGTCCTTCATCCGTAGGGAAGAGGTCCTGTGTAATCTACAAAAGGCACAAGGGGGGGAGGGGCGGAGGGAACAAGATGAAAATGAAAAATTTCTCCTTTTCGCGACGAATGTTCACACGAGTGGTTTGGTGACTTCTTCCTGTGTTCAAGAAAACGTTGGGTTTAGGGGGAAGTGGGGATTTGGGATGGGGTATAAATATACCACTATGTTAACATCGGATTTGTTTTTGTGTGTATGTGGGGCTATATCCCCTCAAAATTGGGTTTTTAAGTTTGCCACTGAAGTATTTGTAAAGAAAATGGCATCTACTTTATTTTTATTTTTCTATAACTATATCCAACTTTCAGTTTAGTTTCGTGTTGAGCTAGACTGCTGAGGATGGGGAGATCAAGGTTAGAATCTCGCTAGGTTGAACTGGGGTGGTTTTTCCTAAATGGTTTTCCACTCTACCTCCACGCAAATGCGGGTTAACTTCCTCTATATTCAACCTTCCAAATTCCTAATCCATTAGCGTAATTATTACTCAAGCGTATAACCCGAACATGTGGTAAGACGTTGTGCTAAGCATTATTATTATTACCTATTAGTAACCTACTTTGGTGATCAAATAGTCTCAGGCGTTATTCTTACCGTAAACTGTACTGTCTATGACGGGGAGAAAGGGGCTTGAATTCTGGTTGGGTGTATTGAGTTTTTTTTCCTAAATTGTTTCCCACTATCCTTCCATTCAAATGTGGGTACACTTCTTTCAATTATACCTACATCGTTCCAACGAATTTGTGTAGTAGTAAATATGCATATAAGACCGAAAGGGTAGTAAGACACAATGCAAAAGAACTATAAATAATATTTATGATTTTATCTCATTATAAATTAGCTTATAGAATGTATAAAAATATGTTTACAAACACCAAAATTGAAAAAAGTTACAATATTTATCCAACACCTATACAAATTGACACAATCTGAAGTCAGAATGACAACAGCAGAACACATGGATTGGTGTATGATTACATATCAATAAATTTAGTAGCTTTTTGAACTTTCAAATAAGGTTATTTCTGTGATAATCTGACTGTAGATACTTTACGTGTTTGTGTGACTGCACGTATTTACAGAAACTTGCGAACCAATGAATATAAAGAAACGTTACTTAAACAATTGTGTGATAATTATTGTTAGAAAACGGATTTAAACCAACAACATTATATTTCACAAGTCGTACCGAGGCGAGACATCTAACAAGTCAGGCGTGACTTTAGGCGTTTTGTAATTTTCGTGCCTTTTAGTTAAAGATCTAGAATTACTTTTTTATGACATCGGGAACCATGTCTTAGAAAGCGTCCATACATTCAACGTCGAAAATAAATTATAATGCGGCGTCGCCATTGAAAATTTGTAAAATTTGATATTATATTTCTTTAGGTAAATGATCACATTTAAAAAAATACATGAATCTGTTTGGCAAAACTTAAGAAGTAACTGTCAACAGATGTGATCGTTTCCTAAAATTGCAGCTTCTCCTTCGAATTATTTTGAAATTGAAAAGATGTTTGCACCTCTTCAGCGTAGGGCGAAAGCTTTCATTTAAAAAAAATTGTTGGTAGAACTTGGGGATCATTGTCAGATATTACATCACGTTTTAAACAAATATACCCTACTTACTTAGTTTATCTATGGCCTTAGGAACTTGAAAGTTCATTAACGCACTCACAAAAGTACGCCATCTATCCCTATCTTGAGCTAATTTTATCCAGTCTATCTCATTACACCCTATCTCTCAGATATATCCTAATGTTATCCTCCCATCTGGGTCTGGGTCTTCCCAGTGGTCTTTTCCCATTGGGTTTGCCATTCAACACCTTGAACGCGGTTCTAGATACTCCCATTCACACTGCATGACCTGCCCACCGTAACCTGTGGAGTTTTATTACCCTAACAATGCCTGGTGATGAGTACAGGGTATGCAGCTCATCATTATGTAGCCTCCTCCACTCCCCTATCTTTATCCATTTTTGGACCAAATATCTTCCTAAGCACCCTGTTTTCGAGCACCCTACATTTATTTTCGTCATTTAAGGTAAGAGGCCACGTTTCACACCCATAGAGAGCAAACGGTAAAATTATGGCCTTGTATATTCTGAGTTTTACATTTCTTGACAGCAGGAGAGACGCCAAAAACCTACTGACCGAGTAGTAACAAGCATTTCCCAACTGTCTTCTTCTCCTAATTTCCAATCTAATATTGTTTTCGCTAATTGAAATAATTCCTAAGTATTTAAACTTATTAACCCTATCAAATGATATGTTGTTTGCTGTAATATCTAAATTATCGTCCTCAATCTGTGTTCTTTGTGTGATCATATACTTCATATTTTCAACACTTCTAAACCTTTTTCCTTACTAGCCTTTAATTAAATTTCTACATTTCTTACAACAGCTTCCTTACTATTAACTAACAAAGCTAAATCATCTGTGTATCCAAATAGCTGCATTGTACCGTTTAATGTCAACCCTTTCCTACTCTCTTACATTACCCTAACGGCATATTCTAAGGCTAGATTAAAGAGTAATGGGGAAAGTGCAGCTCCTTGTTTCAACCCATTATATATTTCGAAATTATCTAAATATATATATATATATATATATAATTTAATTACGTTTCAAATAATTTAAACTGTTTGAATGAGTTCCAACTTCCATAATAATTTTTTTTATCACCGTTTCTTACTACCTGTTCAGTTTATAAGCATGTGTGATAACTACTCTAATGGTGAAGGGTTGAGAAATAAAGCATTTTAGAGGTAGTCTATCCAAATTTGCGTGGAAGGAGAGTGGGAAACCATTAAAGAAAGACCACCCTCAGTAGAACCAACCGGTATTTTAACCCCGATCGCTCCCTCTTCAGCAACTCAGTCTAACAGGAGAGTGAGGTCTTAGCCCATTCAGCCACCGGAGCGGGTAAAATAACAACAACCTAATGCTTACTAAATATTGAGGTGTTATAGTAACTAAGATACGATATTGATTGCTTTCATAAGTACAGTCATATCAACTCAAAATGTTAAGAGTCTCATCGGTGGGAGCATGGATTAAGAACTAAGCTCATCTAGTTTGGTTTGCCCGTGATGGGGAGCTCGAGGTTTGAATCTTGTCCGGCTGTACTGAGGATAGATTTTCCTTAAGTGCTTTTTAACCTGTTCTTCAAGAAAATTCTGCTGAACTTCCTGTAAATTCTACCATACTCATCCCAATCTCACTAATGTTATTAAAAGTTTACAGCCTCGGCAGGTAAAAATCGAGGTTTTAATTATCTTTAATACTTTTTTGTTTTTTGTTGGAAAACAATTTTTTCTTTCTGGTTTAGCAAATATTTTATTAAAAAACTAGCATAAGTACCCGGGATTGCGTGGTTACCTCGGGCAGCGCTTTTCTTTACTTCAAACCGACAGAAATAAATCTCATCACTTTATTTTTTCAGACCCAGTCTTAAGTAAAATAAAAAAAAATTCTAGTAAAAAATTTAAAATTCTGGTTTCTAGGTGCAAATTTTCATGCACAGGGGCTATTAATTTTAAAATTTCAGCTCTCTATGTGCAGTAGATATCACTCAATGTTCATGACAGACAGACAAACTTTTAATTTTATTAATATAGATAAGTATTGTTGGGGACCTTAGAATAATTTCATTGCAATACGAAAAACACTAAAGTAATTTTTTGAAACTAAGTTAAAATTACTTATTTGTAAGATTTCAATAAACTTTTATAAATATATTAAAGTAGGTTTTATAACAATGGAAGTTTTTAGGGAAGGTACTCAACTATATTTATTCAAGGTAGGGGGAGTATGGAATGTTAGTTAAGGGCAGTTTATTTGCAGTTTTTATAGCAAAACAATTTTTTCACCCAAATAAATCAAATAATGCTTCAGTAGAATTATAGAATTTAATTTTCTTCACATTATGATATCAACAGTTGTTGAATATCTGTCAAGTGTGTCCTGGAATTTAATGAAAACTTTATCTCTTCATTTAAAAAGTTTCTTATCAAATGCTAATATGTTCTTGACAGATAATCAAGAACTGTTAAGGTCACCATGCTGAAAAAACCAAACACTATGTTTCTACTGAAGAATTATTTGATTTATTTTGATCAAAAAAAATTTATTTTGATATAAAAATTGTAAAAATAATTCCCTTACCTTGTATTACCTGCACTATCACCTTAAAAACAGAAGTTTTATAATCAAGAAAGTGATCTATAAATTGGATGTTTTTAAAAATCCATTCAAAACTAGCTTGAAACACCCTTTAGTGAAATGTTGAGCTACACATGGAAAAACCAGTATTTTAACTGATTGGGATATATGGTTTAGTGAAGAGCAGTGTTTTCTATACTTGGGTAGGTGTACCTCAAGGGCTACGTGCCGTAACACATTATATATAACTAATCACAAACTGTTTTTGATATCAATAAATATGATAAACATATTAGAACAGATTTTGACATGGTGTTATATACTTATGTAAGTCCCTTTTCTCATCCGTAACAGTCTTGGTTAGCTTACCACTGAAGATAGATTGCAATTTGAGACGACCGTTATGAAGAGCTGGAGGGGGTACATTTGTTAGGAGCTGCGAAAGTTTTAGAAACACCAGATTAGAGCAACAAAGTATTCAACAAATTATCTATTAACTAGACCAACAAAGTATTCAACAGAATCCCTTTTAAGTAGAGCAACAAAGTATTCAACAAATTATCTATTAACTAGACCAACAAGGTATTTAACAGAGTCCCTATTAAGTAGAGCAACAAAGTATTCAGTAGAATCTCCATTAAGTAGAGCAACAAAGTATTCAACAGACTCCCTATTAAGTGATGCAAAACTTTTCAACGAATTTTATATTAATCATAGCAGCAAAGTTTTGATCAAATTACCTTCTAAGGACGTTGCCTGCCTGTGACGTCACAGCTGGTCAAGATAGGATTTCCCGTGTTGGTGAATTTACGTTTTATTGAGCGAGTTTTAAAGATATAAAGTTGAAACAAATATCATAAATTCTTAAATAATTCTAAAAATAGTTCTACAATGTCACAAAATTATTCTTTTTATCGTGAGGTAGTTCTTTTGTGAAGGTATATTTTTATAAATCCTCTACAACTTAGAATATTTGAATTAGTCACGAAAATGTCCTGTAGAAAGAAGTCTTCCTACCAGGATGTACTAGATTAAAAAAAAGTCCATGGTAGCATATGTCTATCTAGAATAGAAAACAAGAAAAAGATAATTTTAAAAAGCAAGTCAATATTTTCAAGATGCAAATATTAAAGTGACTGTGTAAGCTCTTTGTAGGAATAAGGAAAGGGTTATCAGAACATAGATAAAAGCCCTCTCAGGGTGAACTTTTCATTTTCTTACCGCTCTTTCTATTTTGTACATTGGTTTCCAAGTAAGATAGTGCTTAGACTGCGTCAAGTTAAGATGCAACCCACTTTACAAAATAGCTTCAAAATCTTTACGTAGGCAACGTCGTTAAAGGAGCAACAAAGTACCCTATTAGGAGCGACGTACATTATTGTTGTGAACACATCATGTGTCGCAACTCGCTGGGCTGTGAGTTTCTACGGTGCGTAGCAAGTGGAGGGACAGACTGGAACATAATTCACAAAAGGAATCTGTGACGAGATCCCAATCTTCAAAACACGGTTCTGAGAAGAACACGCGCGTAGTCCTATAGCATGATGATAAACTATTAATAATCTTTTGTGGCATATACGTTGAGCAACCACCGCCTATTTCCCGCTGTGTGTTTTGCGTGTATTTAACGCATATCTTCTAAAATCAGGGCTATAATTAATACTATACAACTTAAGAGCTCATTTTCCCACTCAGATAAGGCCTAAATTAGGTAGTCTTATTTTATTAAGAAAGGATTTTTACAAACACAAAATAAACATATTTTTGTGAACAAAATTGATAGAGTTTTTATATATTTTTATAAATTTTTTTTTTTCAAAATTGTATTACACTTTTCCTCCACGCAAATGCAGGTGTATCTCTCTAAAATTATACCTTTCTGCATTCCTAGTTCATTAGGGTAGTTAATATGTACAACCCCCAAACGGTTACTAAAACGTGGTGTTAAAAACCAACAAAAAACAACAACCTAATTTAAAGAATCGATTGGAGAAGGTTTTGTTTTATTTTTCATTGTTTGGACTTATTTTATCTTTTATTTTTACTAAAATTTTATTTAACTGGTTGCCAAGCAACGTGTCATTTGTTTGGAAGATCCAAAGAGGCTTTTATAAATCTTTTCTTTCAAATGGAAGAGTTTTTAAATTTTCCTAGAATAAGTGAATTTTGAACACCTTTTAAAATCAATTTTGTTCTTCTGCCATCTTCTGAAACATTAAAAGGAAGAGACTTAATAAATGATTTTTCTAAACTATAACTTTATAGTAGTTACATATTTATAAATGATATAATATAGTGGAAAACTAGGCAAAGTCTTCAAGTGTGAAACTCATAGCCTAAACTGCACATATAATTTGCTTGAACCAGCAGTAATAAAAATCCCTGTACACTTACATCCGGAAAACTATTCTAATAACATTAGATTGTGTTCAAAGTTTCGGTGTACAGCGCCGGGAGAGCAAAGCTGCTTTACCATGCGTGTACAACAAGCTGCATAGGAGTTAGGCGCGCGGCACTACACACCTCTACATCTTGAGAGCATGGAAGAAGAACATACCACAATTAATCATAAACAACACATCAGTCCATCTAGAAATGCGAATACGTTCTGAGGGTCATCATTAACGGTCCTACATCACAGAAAGTGCTTGCCATTATATGTGCATTGCTGCGTGTCTAGCTCCTATGCAACTTGCTGTACACGCATGCATGACAGCTTTTCTCTCCCGGCGCTGTACGCCAAAACATTGAACACAATTTAATGGTATCAGCATAATTTTCCTGATGTAAGTGTATAGGGATTTTGAATTACTTATCGTTCAAACAAGCTATATGTGAAGTTTGGGCTATGAGTTTCCTACATCCTAAATATATATATTTTTTTTTGTGGAAAGCTTTATTAAGTAAAGGCCAGAATTTCATTTTCTTACCTGATACTTATTTTTGTCCATCATCCTGAAGATTCAACATTGATGGAGACCTAAACAATATTTAATCCACTAATATTTTTCACATTTATGAACAATTTGCCCAATTTATGAAAGGAGAACTATCTGAGAACATTTCCAGATGGTATTAGATTAAATTCATTGAACAATATTAGTAAAATAAAAACTTTAAATATTCAACAGCAGAAGAAAATTGTCTTTAATTATTCTTTTGGTCGAAATCATCTTTGTTATTTATTATATGACACTGGAAGATCTTTGTAAGTTTAAATTTGTAGAACACAATTTATGTTTCTTTAATTATTGTCTTTCAATACAATTTTGATAATGTATTTATCAAAGCTATCCACAGGTAGGAATTTTGATTTGGGGATACATGTAAAGAATTATAATAGCTTCCTATTATTTTCTGTATTTTCCCTTCCTTTATTCATTGTGTGTTACATCACTATATCAGGAGAGATACTAAAGGTGAATTGTTGATTGCATATTTCATGTTGTTTCTTTTGGTTATGAAAATAGCAAAGAAGAAGCTCGTCAAAGTCGTTCAACTATTCATGATCCCCTTGTTACTTTCTCTCTATCTTACAGGTAGAGAAAGTATGGTGATCGTCAAAAAAATCGAACTCGAGATTTTGATGAATTTTGACGTTTCATGACTTCCTGAATCCGAAAAAGTGGTTTTTGAATTTCCGTCTGTCTGTCTGTCTGTCTGTACCTCCAACTAGAGCCTAAACTATTTTACCGATTGAGCTGAAACTTGATATCTAGGGTTTTCATAGGGTTGCCCCGAGG
>CABFWB010002849.1:57685-73438 GCA_902151455.1 Timema bartmani
AGCAATGATCTATCTCCATTTTAGACTCAATAGTCAATATTTACATTTTTTATTGGTCAAAATGTATAAATGAATAATTAAATATCAATGCGATGACTTGAAGATCTGCAACACCTTATAAAATGTTAAAACTTTAACCAGAAATCGAAATTTTAATACGAAGTGTTGACCCTTGTGGAAGACATTAAACTGTTTGAAATGTTCTTAGGTGGACAAAGATGCGCCTCTTTTTTCATTGATTATATATCATTGTATATTATTTTATGCGTGTTCTTATGTGGAGTGGTGATGATACAATGTATATTATTCCGTTCAGAAATCTTACGAGTTTATAGAAAGAGAGAGAAAGTCTGTGCGGTGTGCCGTACCATTTATTGTATAAATGTAAGTTTTATAGGTTTATTTGTCAATTTTTGTCATTTTGGAAATTAAGGCCATATTTTTTTCGTGATTTTAAGGCATTCATGTTGAGTAAGAACATTTTTAGATACTAAAACATTATTTTTTAAAAGCACAGATGTTGGAATAAGAATATAATGTAGGCCTTGAACTTTGTATCCGCTTTGCTTGTTTGTTTGTAATATACACATTCCTCATGAGACACTTTAACTAAACTGGAAAGGGCTGCGTTGGGAAAGGTAACTAACTATTCTTAGTACCGCATCTTACTCCCCGTTCGGGTTATAAACTTATGTACTAATTACGCTAATGATTTTAATGTTTAGAAAGGTTATATTTAGAGGAAGTGTACCGATTTTCTGTGGAGGGATATGGGGGAAAAAAAAAACACCTCAGAACATCCAACCGAGATTTTAACCCCAACCTCACCTCCTTATGCTAAACCTGGTTAACAATCTGACCTTCAGGTACCCAATCAATGTGAACAATCCCTTGGATATAAAAAAAACTATCATCATTCTTTGAATTTGGACTTGCTCATCCCTGCTTTCTTTTGTCTTGGTCCAATGCATGGATTGGCGCTTAGTTTTAGGGTCGAACTGAAAAAACCATGATTCGTTACAAGTTATCATATTTTCTAAAAAGTTTGTATCATTTTCGATGTCATGAAGGATGTCAGCACAAATGTTCATTCGAGTTTACTTTTGCTCAGGAGTGAGCAGTTTTGGCACCATTTTAGAGCAAACGGTTTTCATGTAAAATTTGTAGAACAGTTTCCTTATCGATATTAACTAATTCAGCAATTGGTCGAATTCTCAGGCGTCGATTTTTTTTAACAATTTCGCTCACTTTTTCAATATTACTTTTTGATGTGCAGATCGTCTTCGATCTCTTTCCTTCCCTCATTAAATTCTTAAAACCTTTATAAAACACTTGAGTAAGAGAGAAACACTGATCACCATAAACTTCCTTTAGCAAATTGTACGTTTCTCTAGCGGATTTCCCAAGTTTTACAAGAAACTTCACGTTGACACGCTGCCCATTTTTACACTCAACATAATTCCAACGAAGCTCAAGTACACGGTCCTCTTTGAACATAGGCTACGGTTGAACTATCTGTCGCACGACCTTGAAATTTGGAAGGTAGAGGGAGAAAAGAACATAGATCAATATCTAACCCTGCTGGTTGTTTCTGAGACCTCAGGTAAGTGGCAGAAAAATGAGTCCGGTTATTTAGTAGCCACACCTCGTACGTGGCCACCGAAGCGGCTAGGGTAGCAATTACTTATGAAGTACGTATTTGTAAATCAATATTTTATTTAGCAGAATGTAAAAGTTTTGTTTTATTAAAAGTTTTTGTTCATATTTTTAGGTCATTTCATAAGTAATTTTTTATTCATGTTTAGGTGATCAAAATCAGGGTCCTGCTAATAAGTAACAACACTTAGAGGTTTCAAGAGAAAGTTTCTTCGTGTTTCACCACTGGCGCTAACCAAGCAAGTACTATTCTTCGATTATATTCTCCTAGGTGTGATTCTTAAGAGTGGCGCCCTTATTACAAGTTTCATTAAAGGTTTCAATGTCGTCATCATATGAAAGTCTTGTCAGTTTTTTCAATTTTTTTTTATGATATGGGGAGTGTTATATAAATAACATTATCTACCAAAGAACAATCTATTAGAAGGTAGTTTATTGATATTTAAAAATTTATTAATTTATCTAAAAGGCAGTATGTACAGTAAATATAGTAGTAACATTTATTTTTATAGTTCACTTGAAACTGCATATAACCTGAACAGGTAGTAAGACGCGGTGAAAAAAAAATATTCAAAAATAAATGCCTTTCTAAAATGATGGAACATAATTCTTAATATTTAAAGGTCCTAAAATTAATATTCTAAGTCGATGTTATCTTAGAATTAATATTTTGCCATCAACAAATCCCCCATTCGACATAAACTGCTTGTTATTCATATATCGAGGGGAAAAAAACACACTTAAACGCGACAACTTTATTTTAGTCAAACAGTAATATTTCTGGAGTTATATATTGTACTTTCTTCTTGTTTCTTTCTCCACTTGTGTCTGTGGATCAATCACAGAAAAGGACGTACAATAATGAACTTGTGTATATGCCTGCAAGCGCCAGTTTTTCAATTTTCCGCGCAGTCTCTTGGTAGATACGTAGTTCCTTAGGATGTCATTTTTTCTAAGCAATCAACGGGAAGATTTGAGGGCACAGGGACTGTCCATCAGTATGATCCTTTGGACCACGTGACTCGTACATTCCTTGACAAAAAAAAATTAGACCCAATATATATGCGGAGATGAATTGTACAAGAACAAAGAGAATTAATATTGTGTGATGACCAAGGCCTGGATTTTGATGACATATTATAATCCTTTTTATCTGATACGTCACAGAAAATATTCGTGCACATAAATTATGTTCATGACACCCTTTTTGTGTTAACTATTTTATAGTTCTTTCATTCTTTGGTCATTTTTTGTTATTTTTTATTTTTAGGTCAAATTTTCTTGCCTGCCTTATTCATTTTTAGGCATTTATATTAAAAAAGTATATTTTATATACCATCGATATTATATAAATGTGTAAATACATAATTATCTTCAACACGCAGTTATTGGAATGAGAAGATAACGTATGCAATGAACTAAGTATTCTCTTTGGTTGTATGATTAGAAGACGGCTCTTAAATTGGAAAGGCTTGTATTGGTATGAGACAACTTCTGACTCGGAGATTTGTAAATCAATATTATATTTAGCAGAATACTCTAGATCAGCGATTTCCAAACTGTGGTATGCGTACCAGCAGTGGTAAGTACAATTTTTTTCCCCGGTGGTACGCCGTGAGAAACCAAACAAAACCAGCAAATTAAAGTCGTAAAAAGATAATCAAATATTATAAATATATTCGGACCAAGTTTAGCCAAAAGTAAAACAGATTTAAACAGTGATTTGAGGGGTGGCAACAGTGATTCAAGTTAAACAGCTGGTGCAGCTGTGCAGTCTGTGTTATAATATTATCACTGGTAACCATTAAAAATGTACAGAAATAGTAAATATTTAGCATTCATAAGCATTGTAGTACCGCCAATTACGGAAATTATCCCAGTTATACGCCATTCAAAGAGTTTGGGAACCATTTCTCTAGAGTTTAGTTGTTTTTATCACCACGTCTTATTACCTGTTCGGGCTATATGCATATCTGATCTTACTCTAATGGGGTAGGGAGGAATGAGGAATAAATAATTTTAGAGAAAATCTACCCACATTTGCGTGGAAAGAAAGTGGGAAATCAATTGGGAAAAGCTATCCTTAGTAGACCCGACCGGGATTCAAGCCCCGATCTCCCGTCTTCAGCAGGCCAGTTTAACATGAGTGAGACGTTTTAGACTGTTCGGCAACTGAAGCGGGCTGGAGTTTAGTTGTTAAAGGATTTTGATTGATTACATATTTTTTAGTTTCCATTTGTAAAGTGTGTGCTTGATTAAGTCGTGTGCATTTATTACTGGTTTTTGTTCAAACTGTTAGATTTTTTTTCAAAATTTAAAGGTTTTTTAAATTTTTAGATAATTTTATAGATTTTTAAAATGATTTTTAGCTCATCAAAGTCAGGGTCCTGGTGATGGTTATGTTTCAAGAGTGAACAAACCTGCATCGGTGGCCGCATGGTATAAGGCGTCACTCGGTGTTAGACTGCCGATGACAGGGAGAACGGGGTTCGAATCCTGATTGGGTGTGCTGAGGCTTTTATAAAATAATTTGTCATTCTCCCTCCCCGGAAATGCGGATACACTTCCTATAAATTCAACTTTCCTCCTCACTAACTCATTAGCGTAATTAGTACAAATGCGTATAACCTGAAAATATAGTAAGACGTGGTGTTAGTAAGAAAAAAAGGGTGAAGGAATACTGTAGCAGACTTTACACATAAAATGTACACTTAATATACGACATAAGGAGCTCGAAAGTTCATTGCCACACTTAGAAAGTACGCTACTTACCCCTATCTTGAGTTAGGTATATTCAGTCCATCTCATTAAATACACCCTATCCCTATCTTGAACTAGTTTTATCCAGTCCACCTCATTACACCTTATCCCTATCTTGAACTAGTTCCATCCAGTCTACCTCATTACACCCTATCCCTATATTAAGATTATTCAGTCCACCTCATTACACCCTCTCCCTGTCTTGAGTTAGCTCTATCCAGTCCACCTCATTACACCTTATCCCTGTATTGAGCTAGCTCTATCCAGTCTACCTCACTACATCCTATCCCTGTCTTGAGCTAATTCTATACAATCCACCTTATTACACCCTATTCTATCTCAAACTAGTTCTATTCAGTTCACTTCATCATTCCCTATCCCTATTTTGAGCTAGGTCTATCCAGTCCACCTTATTACACTATTCCTATATTGAGCTAGTTCTATCCAGTCCACCTCATTACACCCTATCTCTCTCAGGTCAATTCTAATGTTATCCTCCCATCTGCGTTTAGGTCTTCCCATTGGTCTCTTCCCATTGGGTTTGCGAGTCATTACCCTGAAAAAGGTTCTAGATTTTCCCATTCACGCTGTATGTCCTGCCCATCGTAATCTACTCTAAGATACTTGATTATCCTAACAATGTCTTGTAATGATTACAGGGTATGTAACTCATCATTATGTAACCTCCTCCACTCCCCAGTATCTTCTTCCCATTTTTGAACAAATATCTTCCTAATCATCTTTTTTTTAAACACCCTAAATTTGTTTTTGTTATGTAATGTAAGAGACCATGTTTTACACCAATAGAGAACAACCGATTCAATATTTATTATAATTTATATAACATAGCATCGGCGTTCACATGGTACAAAGCATCTCTCTCACAATAGACTGGGACGGGATGATGGAGGGTTGAATCCCATTTGGTTGTGCTATGAGTGTTTAAAAACATGTTTTTCCACTATATCTCCAAGCAAATGTGAGTGCATTTCATTTAAAGTAATACCTTCCTCATCCCTAACACGATAGAGTAAATATGTAGATAGCCCTAGTGGGCAGTAAAAGATAAAAAAACACTTTGTTTCATAAACCTAATGAAAATAAACAAATTTTAAATTTACTAAATGTATTTTGAATTGGTGGCTCTATAAAATATAACCCAACTCGGTAGCGTAGTTACCTAACGCGCTAGCTTTGTGTTGAGCTATACTGCCGAGGAGGGGAAGATCAAGGTTCGAATCTCAGAATGGTGAACTAGGGGTGGTTTTCCTAAGTGGTTTTCTACTCTCCCTGCGCGCAAATTTGTGTTCACTCTCTCTAAATTAAACCTTCCCAATTCCTAACCCATTAGCGTAATTAGTACATAAACGTATAGCTCGAATGGTTGGTAAGACGTGGTGCTAAATAATAAAATATAAAATATAGCTTTATTTGTAATGTTATTTTGTAATCTAATTTTTTGTATACCACGTCTTAATGCGGTTTCACACGTTCGCCGAAAAACTAGCGCAGGACAGAAACGTGGTCACATGGCGAGCTCCAATCCAATGACAAGATTTCCACTTAATCGGCGCGAGCTGTTCCGAGAAAGTTCAACTCATCTTTAATTTTTCCGCTCTGCCTGAGATGTTCGGCACAGGAGAACCAATCAAATCTCAGACCCAACCATCTCAAATCAGTGCGCATGCACATTTGACAACGCATGCGCTCTACAGCCAGAAACAGACAGCTTCGTTGGCCTTCGTGAGGAGATTTGAAATAACCCGTTAATGTAAAGCGTGTGTATCAATGTATTATATTGTGCTATTATAATTTTAAAATATCCATCGGGAGAGTGAGCTTATATATACATCTTATATAGCTTATATACAGCTTATATATATATATATATCCACTAGAAAATATAATGTGTTGATAGTCAGCTGTTTCTAGTTAGTGTTGCAATGCATCATTGGTCAACATACAGCGATTGAATTGCTGCACCATTCATGCAGATTCTTCTCTCTCGGCGAACGTGTGAATCAAGCTTTACCCGTCCTAGCTTTCAGCATTTCATTATGCTAAAATGAGGTAGGAATGAGGAGGTAAGACTGTAAATAAAATATATCTGCATTTTCATGGAGGGAAATTTGGAAACCATTTGATACACTTACACTCAGCAAACCCAGCCTGGATTCTAACACTGACATCTCCTTCACCGGCAAACCAGCTCAAACGAGCCTGACATTTAGACCGTGTGTTCACCAATGTGATTTTTTTAACACTATTATGTAAGTATGTAACAATATGAAGTGTCACTGTTATTGTTTATTGGATTGTTATGGCTTCAATTCTTATCTAAGGCAATGTTTCTAAAATAGAAAGTAGAAAAATTTAAACTAATATAAAGCAGTTTTTATTTTGTAAGTAAGCTAAGTTGTATTATACCTACACCATTGTTTTCTTAAATTATTAATTACTAACTTATCGCAAACACTGTAAAATTGTATTTATTGAATAAAACAATTATTTGTTTTGTTAATTATTATTCAGTAGGTACCGCAACTTGTAGGACCCACTTCAGAAGTAAACAAGAGACACAAAAACAATTTAAAAAGTTAATAAAAACATGTGTTCCATTTGACATTGTTTCCGAGTTACAGCCAAGTGATTCCAGTGAACTGTTTGTGTACCATACTCGATATCTCTCGACCTGTTGATTAGGTATGTTCTATGGGTTATACCTGGTTATTACAAACACCTGGTAGTTTCTAAAGGGTGCGGCATTCTACGACATGACGACTGCAAGATTACATTCAGGCCAAAGGTAATTTTGAGCACTTCCTACAATGTTAATCAGCTCCACTTTACTTGAGTACAAATATGACCATATCTCTGAAACAAAGTCAAATGGGACATGTGTTTGTATGAATATTTTTAATTTTTTTGGTGTCTCCTGTCCACCGCTGTAGTGGGTCCCACATGTTACGAAACTAACTGTATATTAGGAAAAACTTATATTAAAACAGTTCTATTTTTTTTAACGTCCGAGTATTCTAAAACAAATTTACTTTCAAACAAAGCAACATTATGGAGGTGATAAGTGAATCAACCTGGGGTGGCATGCAGGGGTGGACTGAGAGATTACAAGTGTCCCGAAACTACATGTATGAAGTACCTTAAGGTGGGAGTGTAGGGAACGCTAGATGAGGGAAATGTTTTTGAAGGTTTTTTTTTGTAGCTAAACAATTTTTTTTGGCCAAAATAAATCGAATATCTCTCCAATAGAAACAAAAGAGTTTTATTTTCTTAACATGTTGATATCAACAGTTGTTGAATATATATCATGAGCATAGTGGCATTAAATGACAAACATTTTAAATGAAGAGAAAAAGTTGTCATAAAATTCCAGGACAGGATATTGAAGAACTGTTGAAGTAACCATGTGAAGAAAATTAAACTCTATTTCTATTGGAGAAATATTGAATTTATTCTAACTACAAAGATAATTTGCTATCCAAAATGCAAAATTACTGCCTTCAACTTGTGTTGCCTACACTACCATTCTAACATACACACATAAACACCATAGAAGCTATGTTTCAGTGTTCGCTCAACTGGTGAGGAGTTTATTTCGTACGGACTTTATGACCGGGAGGGAAATGTCATCGAGGTTCGGTCCCCTGTATGTAGACTATTAGCCGTTCTGCTGGCACAGAGCGTTGCCCAGGGTACAACACAGGAGGTTGTACATGTAATGAGAGGATGTGATGGTAGTTACTATAGTTAGTTGTGGAGCCGGTGTGAGTCTTAACCTAACTTAAGCCTAATTAGCGAAACCCTGATGCTCGTTGGGATTATTATCCTTAACACGGGGCCGGTTACTGGTGAGGTGAAGTATTTTTTATTAGTAGTAAAATTAATCTGGATGCAATTTGGACAACATTATCAATGATTACGTCACCATTCAGTCCACTTGAAACATCGACATCTACTTTCTACTGACATTAACAAAAATGCTTCTAAATTATTAGACAATTAAAACAAGAAGTTTATTTTTTATTTATATTTGAGTTTGTAAAACGATCCTGTACTCGTTACTTGTGTAGATTACAAAGCTAGTAACTGACAGTATTGACCAAACAAAAATGAATTTACATTTGTCTTAAAAGATTGTTTATAAACAAAACCAAGAAACAACAAAAAGGATGGCTTTACATTTATTTCCATCTCATGTCTTCACAAATGATGTGTTATGGGTACCCTCAGGTTTACTCACTGGAACTTTTGATTAAAATTGAATGAAAACAATTATATAATGTTGAATGTTTACTTTATTTTCGTTTAAATTATTTGCGCCCGTTCGAATCAAACTGTCCCATCGAGATCTCTCCCAGTGTCCCAGTCTACCCGTGGTGGTATGAAATAAATTATGTTTGTCTAGAATATTCTTCCTAGCCTCATAGTGCAGTTATTATTAATTTTATTTATATTCGCCGGGTCTTAGTATGCATTCGGGTTATAGGCATATGTTCATTATATTAATGGATATGAATGAAAAAGCTGGGATTTAAAGGAAATGCACCCGCATGTTGAAAGGATGAGTGATGGTCGATTGACGAAACAAATATATGAAGGTAGAGTGTGTGGATCAAAAGGGAGAGGTAGGCCATGTTGGAAGTGGCTAAATGTAGACGAATGTGTGTAAAAGAGAAACATTAAGAGTTGTTAGATTATAAGAGCATGCATTACTTGGTGTATGGATGTTGTTGAAGTGAAGGGATTATGCAAGGATAGATGAGTATGGAGAAAGTTGGTGAGGATGAATTAAGTTCAAAGTTGTATTTTGAGCTATATGCACAGTTTATTGCCTACCCTGTAAGGCAACGGCATGATTAGGTTATGTGTGTAGAGATTAGTAAACCATTTATTAAAAATGATGGGTGACCTGGTGGTCTAGGGGTAAAGTGTCAGACTTCTGTGCTGAGGGTTCGGGGCTCAATCCTCGGTCCCGGCACAGATTTATCTGATTGCCAAACCCTTACTTCACCTCTGACAAGATGCGTATTAATCACAACTTGTGAATGTGAGGCCTCCACCGAGGTTAGGATCCCACGTTAAACTGTAGGTCCTCCATTTCATCTCACAATCACCCTACCATTGCACAATAGCGTAAGTGCGTATAACCCAAACGAGTAGTAAGACGCGGTGCTAGCAATAATAATAATAATAATAATAAGATACCCCCAGCACACCTTACCGGGATTCAAACCTCAATCACTGGAAATCCTGTCCAAGAGAGGTGGTAATATAATAAAAGATGCGCACTAAGTTTCCTAAAATTTCGCCATAGTTGCAATAAAGGCAGACGAAATAATCCTTCCAGTCGAACAGTTCCACAACTATCGGCAGCGAGTATCCCCCTCCGGAGGAAGATGAAGTCCTGGGGTTGTGGGGGTAAGGGGAGTGTATGTCCACCCAGGGCGAGATATTGGGGTTTATGTGTCGCCTCCAGTTTGGGCGGGGAGGGGGGAGCGTACGGAGAAGCTTCAACAACCAACCAACCAACCCCCCTGAGGGCTGTTTTCTCTGGGAAAAGGGCTTGTTGCTTGTGAGATTCAAGGGGGAAGGGGAGTAATAATCATCACAGAAGACACTGGCAACAAGTCGCCGTGTGTTGTTACAGTCATGTACAAGAGGGGTTTATGTTGGTCTTACTGCGACACGTGGGTGGGTGGGTTGGGGGGGCATTCTATTCAGCTTTCCAGGTCTTTCTAACGGTGCAATCCCTTTGTAAAGAGACTCACCCAGAGCTTATTCCCATTTACCTAATAGGTTGTCAAACAATATATCATGCATTGCATATAGAGATGTTAAAAAGAAAAATTGGCACAGAAAAGTTTACGTTTAAAAAAAATTGTCTCGGAAAAAAATAATACAGCTACAGTTTAGTTTTGATGGTTCAAGGTTATGGGTCCAACGCCTAAGCTTAGTCGGTAGCGTGTCTGTCTACTGAGCTAAGAGTCCCAGGCTCGATTCCCAGCATGGCTAAAAATGTATAATTGATGAAAATATGGGTTTACCCGCTCACATTGATATGTTGACGGTCGGAAACTGGATACTGTGCCTGTCATAGACTTAAGATAGATTATAAGACATATGATGCTACGACAGGCCTAGCCAGCCGGTAGTGGAAAATATATGATTTGAATAAAAAAAAACTGACACAGGCGATAGGCTGGAAACAGTAATGGATTTAAAGTAAAGTTCAAGGTTATGATTGTTTAGCTCGTGGTAGAAACACGATTTTTACACGTCCTTTTATATAAAGCGAACAATGTGGTTAAGCGGCAAAAAATTATCACAAGTAAAAAACCCCAGAAAAGCCTTAAATTAAAAAAATCTAATAATACGTGAATATACATTAAAATTATGAAATTATGTTTATATTACGCTTAAAAAATAGTTACAATCTCTTTTTCACATTTAAAAACAAATAAGCGATTACATTTTTTACGGTTCAGCGTATTTAAAATTTTTGATAATTTGAGATGGACCTAGTCCTGTTTAACTCGAACTATCGAGAGTCTATTTTATTTAAAATAGAAAGACCGATTACACTATGATCCTATCATATAAACAAGCTATACGCTTTAGCATAGTGTAATAATGCAAGGCAAGCGTGCTACCTTACAGGGTAAACGAAGGGTACATTATTTACATGAATGAGGTCACAGCAACTTCCATTTAAAGCACTAACCAATGCGTAAGTGTCAACAGAGCATATTTTGAGCATATATTGTAAGATAAATTTATATATACATATAATAAAACTTTAAGGCCTGTCTATACATTCGATTGTCTGTCTGTTTGTTTGTTGACAGCAAACTCAAAAAGTACTCATCGGGTTGAGACGGGACTTCTGTCATACATCTTATTTTTCAGAGAACCATGGTAAGCTACGCTAGCTCGTCAGCGAGCAAAGTATTGTCGAAAAAATCAGGTGCAAGCCGTGAACATACGTCACAGTCGGCGTTGCGGGTAAGATGGCACGTGATACGAGCTTTGGAGGTGAAATGGAGGGGGTGGGGTTAGAGGGGTCATTTTTCTTCGTGAATCTTTGTATGAGCATAAATCACTGCTTTCAATTAGGCCTAATTCTTTGCTAACATTTGAAGTTGTAAAGTGTGCTTCCCTATCGTTTAATACGAGCCGCAGGCAAATTCTGTTATAGAATGAAAATACCTTTCTAAATTACCAATGTTCCCAAACTTTATGGTCACCTTGTATGTTATGGATTGAGCTTATTTCAGGTTACACACAAAATCAGAGTCATCTAGCTATTCACATAATGTTCCACCTAGTTGTGCTAATTAATGTGTATTACGTTGTTTCCCTGAAGGGACAAACTAACCCATCCCCTGGACTTAAACCACAAGCAAATTGATGCACACAGAATCAGCCAATGACGGATAATATCTAGGCTATCCTCAAAGCTTCCAGCCACTAAATAAATAACATCCAAGATAAAACAAAAATGGCCGCTGGGCAGAATGTTATGGTGACATACACATATCTTGCCTATCGCATCCATGTTAACTGACGGAAATAAATGTGTCTGTTGACATTGTTAATTAAAATGCCTTTTTTCAAAGCGATATAAAAATATGTTTTTATTCCTTTGTTAAGCTTTATAATCAATTATGTGGTTTTTGTGGATATTCACCGATAAAATCTATAATTTTAATACAAAATCGATTTTTGATTATTGATTGCCCATTGATTGTGGCAGAAAAGTATTACAATTTTTTTTTAGTTTAGGTCTAAAATACAGTTTCAGTATTTACTAGATTCTACTATAATTTTATTAGCCTCAAATGCGTAAAATATTAAATGCAATGTTATCGACAATTTTCTGAGCGATATTTTGATAATATTTTTATTGCAAGCACATGTGACATGTTTATGGTTTTGACATGGCTAAAGGTGCATGTGGAATATAAAATATCCCTGTGCTTTTTAGTAGTCAGTTATTCCATACTTGTTTTGATGAGCTCGTTAAGGTGAGGCTGTAGCGAACGCGAGAAAAGATGAGTGTTTTTGCAGTTTTTATAGAAAAAACACACTTTTTGTCTAAATAAATCCATTTTCACTTATATACTAACATAAAGTTTAATTTTCTTCACGCAGTGACCTCAAAAGTTGTTGAATAGGTGTAATTTGTGATCTGAATTTTAGGAAAACTTTTTATCTTCTTTTAATTAGGTTTTTAAATAATACCACTATATTCATGACAGATATTCAACAACTGTTGATATCACCTTGTGAAGGAAATTAAGTCTATGTTTGTATAAAAGCAACATTGATTTATTTTGACCCAAAAAATATTTTGCTCTAAAAACTGCAAAAACATTGACCTTAACCTTAACATGACTAATTTACTTTGTGAGCCCTTTAGTTGCCAGTGATTTACACCATGCATCTAAAATAATGTACTAAAAATATTTTATCAGTGTTTTTGTAAATGTTTAGGTTGTATTTTGTATTTTAGCACGACTTTTACTACCCGTTTGGGTTATACGCCTATGGACTAGCTACTCTAATGATTTAAGGATTAGGACGATTGAATTTAGACTTGTGAGTGTACCTGCCTGTAATCAGCTAAGGGAGCTGCCAGTAGATCACGTGATCACCTAAATCAGGGGTCAGCAACAGTTTTGGAAAAAATAATCAACTTTATATTTGTAATTATAGCTTTTTTAGCACCACGTCTTACCAACCGTTCGGGTTATACACCTATGTACTAATTACACTATTGAATTAAGGATTATTAAGACTTAATTTAGAGGAAATGCCTCGCATTTGCGTGGAAGGAGGGTGGAAAACCACTTAGGGAAAATCACCCTCAGTGAACCCGACCGGGGTCAAACCCCAATATCCCCGCTTTCGGCAGTTTAGTCCAACACAAAAGTAGCGCGTTAGACCACGTGGTCCCTGAAGTGGGTTTCAAAATTGTTATCAGTCTATTTTTATGAACACAAACTGTTTGTTTGCTAAGTACTTTTCAAGCCAGATCCAGCCCACGGGCCCTAGATTGCCGACCGCTGTACCTATATTATTATGTTCAACACGGTAATGTACGACTAGCACTGCTTGAAGGAGTTGGTGTCAGTAATTAGGTCAGGTAATTAATTGGAAACTTGTCTTTAAACTTGTAATGATGAATTAAATAGCCAGGATATTATATCAGTTCATCAAGGCTATATCCACATTTAAAAATCATATTATTTAAATTTAAAAATGACACCTTAAACACGGGAATCAAACCCAGGACCTTTTTTCTTAGAACGCTAATTCTCTAACCACTGAGCTATTTAGGAGTTCTACCGTGTCCAGGGCCAGAGATACGTAAGAAACAGACTCTCAACCTTACGGAAGTTTCGCTGCGCTCCTTTTGCCAGCTTGAGTCCTTCAACACTGGGCTTCACTAGTGTCACTGCTGGGTGATGATTGGACTAACCGCAGCGAATCCAGCGGTGAAGGACTGAAGCTGCCAAAAGGAGTGCAACCATTTTAACTTGGAGGTTGTGTATCTGGGTATATTATTTGTGTGTGGCCCAGGGTCATTCTTAATTCATATTCGCATAAAGCCAACTACCGAGTTGAAGATGGCAGCGTTATCTGATAGCTCGTGATATTCAATGATCACTCATACGTAGGCCTAGCTGACGATTTCCACACGTCCATCACAGACTCTGCCTTAAAATATGAGTTAAGAATTACCCTGGGTACGGGACGACTCCCTATTAGCCCAATGGTTAGAGCATCGGTGCCCTAAACCAAAGGTTCAGGGTTCGATTCCCGTCTCCAAATGTCATTTTTCCATTTAAAGAATATTTAAACTTGTAGTTATGGTATTTTTCTGTATTTAATTCTGAGCCATTTTCTAAAGGAAAAAATATAGCTCGTATGTCTTCACGTAATATTGAAAGGGTTGACTATGTGCTAACGTGTCTTCATCTAACCATCACAACAATTAAATATTAGTGTATGGAAAGAAAATACATTAACAAAATAACGTTAGAACAAATCAAATTCGTGATTGTAAGAAAACTTAACACTGTACTACAGGGGCTCACCATCATCCCACCAGTTTTGGTCTTTTGCCAAATGGAGTGCGAAGAAAAACATAATGGACATACAATCCCATTTTTTTTAAAAATCCTTATTCCTAATGATCAAGGTGGATAGAAAATAAGTAAATACGATATTTAATAGTTCATTATAATACCGAAAATATAACCGTTATTTGCGTGGTTTAAGATATCACTCACATTCGAGTTGCACACCTCAAATATTAAAATTATTCAAAGCGATCATTGCGATTCAAGAACATGTCAATTTATTTAGATACCAATTTATCGTGTTCTACAAAAACAGATTTTAATTTTAATAATAGCTAAAAAGCATTGACTTCAAGAGTTATCGTATCAAAGTTTACAAATTGTCAATAACGAAGACCGCAATCTTTACTTAACCTACATTAGTCGATGAATGTATGTATGGACGCTATTAAAACAGGGTTCACGATGTCATAAAAAAAAGTGTCTGAGCTCTCAAAAAAATTTTTTTTGGGCTGTATATTAACACAAAAGTCTCAAAAGTTCTGAACTGTCGCTGGGCTACAACAATCCATGTGACTTGGAAGAAGCAAGACTTTTTTGAGTTAGCCGATATTTCTCCTGAGTATGACTATTTTTTAGCACCGTGTCTTACTACCGGTTCAGGCTATACGCATATGTACTAATTATGCTAATGAGTAAGGTATGAATAAAGTTGAATTTATACTAAGTGTACCCGCATTTGCGTGGAAAACTCATTTGTAAAACCACCCTCGGTACACACAACCAGGATTCGAACCCCTATCTCCCTGCCATCGACAGTATAGTCTAGCACGAGAGCGACGTCTTTCACCATGCGTCCACCGAAACAGGTGGTTTTTTGTTTAATATTTGAGTAGTAGCATTTTCATAAGATATACGCTGAATTTGGAGATTGTAGCGTAGATTAAAAAAAAAATATGGCTTTTGCTGGCAAAACAAATAAAATTAAAATCCTAGTTGAGTTTAAATATGTCCGAAGGTTCAACAAATGACGACATCAACTCAACAGACAAACGTTCACTCAAAGCGTCAGGAAATTGCTATTTAGTTTAAAAAGTCATTAAAACATGTGTACATAAAAGAAACGAGTAAAACTGTCATTTGAAATCCCACGCTCACCCGCATCAATGAACACGTGGCAAACAAAAAAAAAAAAGTAAAGTTCATCTAGTTTAGTTTTCCAGTGATGGTTAGA
>CABFWB010002849.1:78036-95052 GCA_902151455.1 Timema bartmani
TCTCTTTGTGTTCTCTCGGCCCACTTTTGAAAGAAAACAACACATTTCCAGGCTGGTGAGGGAAGTCAAAGAGAACCTGGCGCCATTTGACGGCTCCAACACACCTGACTTTGTCATTAATACATTAATAACAGTGCGATGTTTCATTGTTCGGTTGGAGGGAGGTTGATTGAACCTACAGACCCATATTGTTCTTTTTGTGACAGACAAATTGATCGGTGGAAGCTTGAGACAAGTAAAATATAATATATAAAAAAGATAAATGAGCTGCAGGATCATATTCGTGGCTAGCACATCTGACTTTGTTTGATTCAAGAGAACAGTCATTGTTTGATCTCTATTAGGTAGATTGGTGAGCGTAGGAGGGGGGTATAAAGCTACCAATTGAGGTTTGGAGTATTGACTATATTTAGTCAATGTTTGTATTATCGACTGTCAGGGGTCGATGACCTTACCAACTAAGGTTATGACTACGGTGGAATGGAGCAGTGATATTCAACCTTTTTTGTTCGTGTAGCCCCAGATATATTTTTTCTTCAACTTGTACTCCCGAGGTTGTTGGTACATGATCCAAATCATACATATGCTATAATCTACTTCTATGAGAGAAAGAGAGAGAGAGAATATGATGGGACTGATCACATGTCCTAACATCCGGGTCTCTTGTGGCTTACCTTAAATCTGGCCTCGATTATTCGTTTTATCAAGGGATTATATATATATGTGTATATATATATATATATGTGTATATATATATATGTGTATATATATATATATATGTGTATATATATATATATATATGTGTATATATATATATATGTATATATATATGTGTATATATATATACATGTGTATATATATACATGTGTATATATATATATATATGTGTGTATATATATACATCGAAGTATCGAGAATCTCAATATTAAGATCGATTTTCGATTCTTTCGATACCACTAATATAATCGAGGGTATTTATATATCCAAGAATCTAGTTTGAAATCCCTAATATATACTCGTAATTATGGTTCTTACACAACCTAACTTAACCTAACCTTTCATGCATTAGTGAATTTTGTTCTGATTTAGCTGTGTAATTTCCTAGACAAAGCTGCTTCTGTTCACGTGGACTTACGTACAATGGAAAAGGAGGGGCGTTAATCCTCGACCCCCTCCTCAATTAACCCCCCTCTTCACATAAAAGTGGTGGAACTCTGCACCCCCTGGCCTGTCCTACTATTCTCCTTCCACGCATTGCTGCTCACCTGAGGTGTCCATCTGACTTGTGCTCCAATGAGGCAGAGGCTCTTTAGTAGAAATAAACAACCGATGCCATAATCAGCAGAACATCTAGTGCCAACTATGATAAATAGTCAGTCATCCCGTCCTGAGGCTTCCCTAACCAAGTAGCATTCGACCTGGGTACGTGAAAACATCTTAAGGACTTTGCATACCAGTGACTTCACAGCTGGTCAAGATAGGATTTCTCAAGTTAATGAATTTACGTTTTACTCAGCGAGTTTTAAATATATAACGTTGAAACAAATATCATACATTCTTAAATAATTCTAAAAATAGCTCTACAGTGTCACAAAATTATTATTTTTATAATTTTTTTTGTAAACGTATTTTTTTTATAAATCTTCTAGAACTTAGGATATTTGGCTTGCTCACGAAAATGCCTTGTAGGAATCTTCCTGCCAGGATCTAGATTTAAAAAAGTCCATGGTAGAATATGCTTATTTAGGATAGGAAACAAGGAAAAGGTAAAATTTAAAAGCAATTCAACGTTTTCAAGGCGAAAATACTTAAGTGATTGTGTAAACTCGTCAGAGGAAGAGGGAAAGAGCTATCAGTATATGGACAAGATCACTTTCAGGGTGAACTTCTAATTTTCTTCCCTCTCTTTCTCTTTTGTACATTGGTGTCTAAGTGTGATGGTGCTTAGACTGATTAGGTGCGTCAAGTTAAGATGCAACCCGCTTCGCAAAATAGCTTTGAAATCTACACGTAGGCAAAGTCCTTAAGTGATACGTAAAATATATATAAATACTATATTGTAATCGCCATGACATAAATTGAGGTGTTTGTTTATTTTAACATTGTAATGTTGTGAATTTCGAGTGACAAAACGACTATAGCAACGTGTTTTTTTTGAGCGAGTAAACAATAGGACGTAACATCTGACTATTCAAAACAGTTTGTCAGCATTCTTGTTGGCAATCCGACCAATTCATGGTATATATGGTTCTATTTTAGAATTATTCGGGGCTGACAATTTAACAACGATTCTAAGGGACCACTCTGCCCTTTTTCGGGGCTGCGCGCGTTAGGACGCCGGATCATTGAGTACGTTTGCTGAAGGGCTATCGTCGTGCCCAGGGTACCGGGGTTCTTATCCGTGTAGGATCACCTAGAGGGCCAATCAAGCCATTGGTTAGGCATTTCTTACTATACTTCGTTCTGTTACGAGATCCTGAGTAAAGTATTTTCAAATTCTTTTTATACCCCATCAGTAAAATCTTAATAACAAGATATATATATATATATATATATATATATAAATGGAAGGTTTGAAAGTTTTGTTTGTACTAGGCTACCATGGAGGAAATCTACCTCCACTTCCAACCCCAGTGAAGGAACTCGGCTATGGAACTAAGGGACCCTTTTTTTTTAATACTAGGAGATTAAACCAGGTCTAGGGGAGGAACTCTACAACAGCAGACAGCCATCTCGGTCTACCCGGAAGTGTACTTACAGATTTAAATTTGGTATGAAATTTCTATTCTCTCTTTTTATAGATGAATTATTGCTCATTTCTTTAAAGTTTCACATTAGTTATCTTCTTTTATCATTTTTAATTTATATATAATTGAAAGTTTAAATTTGAGAATGGTAATTGAACCCAGGATCTTCAACTTAACACGACACTGCTTCATCACAGAGCTACCCAGGTTCATCGTGTACATAATCATTCGTCATTCATAGCTTAAGGCAAAGTCTGAGATGGACATGTGAAATCGTCAGCTACATTCTGATTCTCATCGGAAGCCCGTTATTTGAAAAATAGAAACTCACATTGCCACGATGGCGGTAAAAAAATATTACAATTGTATTTAAATTCTTATCCTGTTTAATCAATCATGTAAGAGAAATTGTTTAGTAATCCATAAGAAAGTGTCAATGGAAGATTTTTATAACATTTTAGATGGAATTTATAATTAATAAACCAAATAATACATATTTCTAGAAAGCCAGATTTTAGTGAGTTTCAATAAACGTTGGCAGTCGAAAGTGGATTTCCTATAAAAATCAGGATTTCGTCAGTAGCTACTGTATTAGAATCACAACCTCCGGTGACTCATAGTCGCCATTAATGTTGACGCTTGTACGTCTTTTTTAGTTTGTGGGGTTTGCGTTATACACAATCCCCCTAAAAAACATTAAAAACGTAAAAAGGTTCGACAAGTGCATCCGCAATATATACCGCCCCAAACAACACTAACTAAATATTCGTACTTCATAGGAAGACCGGCAAAAAATACAATAAAAAACTTACATTATAAAAACATATCTACAACGGATATTATGTTGTTAATATCAAATTTATACGAGATATTTTACAAATACAAAAAAAAAAGTGATATAAAAAAGACAGCACAAGCACCGAGTTATTCATATTTCAAAGACAATTTTAATAACCAGCCCAGCACAAAAAACAAAATACATATAAATACAATACAATAAATAAATACAAAAAAAATATATATATCAAATAAAAGTAAGGTTGCGGTTCTAATTTAATATTATATTTTAAATACTTTACAAATACAAATTAATTGATAACAACAATTCATGAAAAGTATAATATCTTATGTCAAGGATAATTAAATACCCAAATTATATTTTTACATTTAATGTAGATACTAAAAGAATTACATTTTGCTAGTAATTCGAAACTTGTATGCATAATACTTTTATAATACAAAAAAGTGTATATTGTAGCGTTATGCTTTTACCTTACGTGGATTCCTGGGTTGGAATCCATACGATGTTGAATTCATGTTGTAGGGGAGAAGAAGATTTTCTCGGTGAGTTGTTGTCCATTTTATCGCCGTGGAGTCTCTTGTTAGGATTCAGCGTGATGATTATAAGGGTCTGGTATTAATATTATTCATATGTGAAGAACGTTAATTTGCAGAAATTTGTTTGTATTAATTTAAAAGCAGTCGACTCAGAATAAGTATATTATACACACGATGGGGCAGCTTAAACTAGATAGCTTAACGTGTCATGGACTGTTTTAATTTAAGACTGGAAATCGAGTAAAAAGTTTAGATTAATATGTCGTGGACCATTCCTGCTATAAAGTTGTGAACCGAATGAAGAAAGGAGCCTACTTTTCAGGTAAATATTTTGAAATAAATTGTTCTGGAATATATCTTTCTGTAAGTTGCACCATGTTCTAGAAGAGAGAGAGAGAGAATGTTCTCGAAGCTATTTTTGTCAACAACTAAAAAATCAATCAAAATATCACCCAGGTGTGTGAGAAGATTTCCTAACACATGTGGATGCATTTAGTATTATGTTCTGGAACTATTCATTAATTTGAAATATTAAGGGTTGGAACTTTTGATTAACCTTATTATTAAATGAAAATCTATTTCATTACAATAAAATATACAAATTACAAGTAAAAGAACAGATTCTACATGTAAGTATGTAACATAACAAATCTAAAACCCGCCTCGGTGGCGTAGTTGGCTAACGCGCTAGTCGTATTGAGCTCGACTGCCGAGGACGGGGAGATCGAGGTTCGAATCTCAGTCGGGTGAACTGAGGGTAGTTTTCCTAAATGGTTTTTCACTCTCCCTCCACGCAAATGTGGGTTCACTTCCTCTAAATTCAACCTTCCCAATTCCTAGTCCATTAGCGTAATTAGTACTTAAGCGTATAACCCGAACGGGTAGTAAGACGTGGTGCTAAATAATAATAATAAATAACAAATCTAAAAGATATTTTTGGCTGGGATGCTTTATAAACTAAACTAAACTAAACTAAACTAAATAATAGCTTGACCAATATATATTCGAAAGTGGTCTCCCTTCCGTCTTAATCTCTAAATATTCTTAGAACTTTATTGTCTGACACTCCCGTGAAACTGAGATAAATTGACATTACAAATATTTGACATTAAATGATAGCGCGATTCTTATTAATATTTTATGATAGTTAAGATGATAAGTGACTCTTAAACATATTTTAAGATAATGCTTAAAGTGAAAAGGTATAAATAATACAAAATATTTCTGCGTTTAAAGGTTAAAGTTGTTTGCTAAATAGAACAGTGGAAGTCTTTGTCGCTGATGGGCTTCCATCCTTCTTGATACATTACTATTATCACTCGTATCGATGGTCTTGTGATCTAACGCTTTACTCTAGTGTTAAAACGTTGACAGGGAGATCGAGGTGCCAATATTGGTTGATTAGTACTCAGCCTTCAAGCAAATGCGGGTATATTTAATCGAAAAGGAGCTTCCTTGTATGAGTATTGCCCGAACGAAGCAGGGATTAGAAAAACTATTAATACGGATATACTGCTGTATATAGGCGGTGTTGGATTGACGTGCTAATCCAAAGGTCCCGGGTTTTATTCCCGTGTCCAGGTGTCAGTTTTCAACTATATATGAACACCTGTGAACGGCAGTATATCCATACTAAATTATAATTTCAAAATATTAAATGATTAAAATAGCAAATTATTAAATTTTAAAACAGTAGTCCAATCTAAAATTGTTTAAATTGAAACTATATTTTATTTGTTTCATGAAAGTAGGCTAGTTCTCCCTTTAGAAATATAGGCCTACCTTCAATCATTTTTCTTCCATACTTATCATTCTGACTAATTGTAGAATATTATCCCCCCACCCCTCCACCCATTCCCAGAACCTATTCAATGGTTTTGCATTTGATTCCGGATTTAATTAAATTTAGTCATACATTGCTAAAGTAGTCCACTACTAGTTGGTCCAAAATGATGAAAGATCGTAAATATTTGTTTTCAATAATACTTCAAATATGAGATATACCAATTCAACAATTTCATTCGCATATTTTTTATTAAAAGCTACCCACTTCAAGAACATTTGATACTCTTCAAAACACATTTTTTTTTTCAATTAAAACGGAAACAAATTCTGTAAATTTGATGTACAGAAACCACATGAAATTCCCAACACTTTACTAGATTAAAAATTAAATAATACTTTTCCCATGTGTGCCATCGAAATAATAATATTATCTATTTTTAAAGGCTTGCTCTTATTTGTTTGGTGAAAATGCTCAATAAATATGAATAAAAGTGTAATTGAGGAAAAAGTATTAAAAAAAATCGTTCATTTATTCAAGTTTAAAATACTCAAAGTATTTTTAACAATTGGCGGGCACAGCTGCATGATCGCATGGCTTAACATAAATACACACAAACACACACATAGAGACACATAGCATATACAAAAAATCGCGAATTTCCACATACACACTCACACATACATACGCACCCATTCATACACACCCACATATACGCATTCACACGTACCCACTCACACATAATTACACACTCATACACTTACATCCACACATACGGTAAGCATTCTAATTGAATTCCATATTTATTTTGTAAAGGTTTGTCGTCTGAGGAACTATTTTAAAGTTTATTTAAGTGTACTCACGAATCAAATCTAGAACTTGTTATTCTTGTCAAATTAACTGTACTAAGCTTAAAAACAAATTAAAAACACTTAAATAGAATATAAAACCTATTTTGATCAGAAAAATGATACTTTAAAGTCAAATTAGATATAACAGTACCAGCTGTTAGAATATTGACAACTTTGAGGGGTGGTGGGGGCAGCAAGAGTATTTGTCTCTTAGTAGCCTCGGTCCTAACGACCAGCCGTGCCAGTGATGTCATTATTGATTAGGGCACACAAAAGGCGACATAATAGAATTGAAGTATGTATGTTGGGAGCCACCTCATTCGGAAATCCGAATGCAGTGGACGCAGTACACTGAATACATCCGATTCGCGCGGTCCGTACGATGCGGGCCAGTGGTCGCTAACCTTTAGATGTAGGCTACTTGCATCCAATGAAGGTCACCTGGAGAAACGTTCTTGGAGAATGGATAACTCCAGAAGAAAGAGAGTTAGCATTTTGCCAAAGGACACATTTATTGAATTTACTTTTCACCCATGCTTTAAATAAGAAAGTTCAAAATTTGATCTCAGGATTCAAGAAATGTGGGATTCACCCCCTTAGTTAAAATGAAATATTGGAACGGTTACCTAGAGAAAATGTGGTGTATCTTTAAAAAAATAGGTTATAGATTCATGGAAGCTTAAATTAAAAAACTATCTGAAACTTGTAAACCGACTGGTCCTAAAAGCTGAATGAAACTTAATCTAGAACCAGGCAAGAATATCTGTCCAGAAGGCTTGAAGAAAATGTTGCCTCTGGAAACTTTTCCCCAGGAAACGTGGAGGAGCAAGGAACAATATTGTTGATTCTGATGATTCGGTGTCTTCAGATAACTTCAGTGTCTATGATGACAGTGCTGAGGACAGTTAATTTTCCCTTAATTTTCATGATTATTCTGCAAGAATTGAAGACAAGGAAATAGTCCCAGGCCCTAGACCATCAACATCCACTTCCCAAGAAAGGGATAGAACGGCTTGGAAACTAGGCACCAAAGAAAATGAGTGAGTTGCTGTTCGTTATCCATGAAAAATGGTTTCATTACCCAAAGATAATTAACGAGCTAAGCCCTTCAGTGAACTGCATAGTAAAGCATAATAAATATTGGAGATGGCAAGAGAAGAAAGATGTCCTGCACAGTGGATGGGAAGATATAAAAATGAAAATCAAGGAACCTAAATTTATCATGAGATATTTCTCTGTCTTTGAACTAGACAATTTTGTTTCTTGTTGAATACTAATTTAATTTTTTTTAATTAAAATATTTCAAACCCACTTCAGTGGCCTCATGGTCTAAGGTGCTACTCTTACAGTAGACTAAGGTTCGAATCTCAGTCTGATGTATTTAGGATGGTTTTCCAAAATGGTTTTCCATTCTACCTCGACGCAAAATTGGGTACACTTTCTATAGATATAACCATCCTCATCCCTAAACCATTAGCTTAATTAGAACTTAATGGTATAACCAGAACAGGTAGTAAGTAATACGCGGTACTAAAAAATACATTCTAAAATGGCTCTAATGATTTTGCTCAAAATTTATATCTGGATTGTGTTTTGCATGACAAATAACATGTGTAGGCCTACTTATTTCTCGTGGGGGAAAATAAAGTGTAGTTTGTTGTCAAACGATTCAAAAATATTCTTAAAAATTTTGTTCATAATTGATGTATGTATAGTGTTTATTCACGATAAATAACAGATAATTCTTATCTATCGGAGATAATTTCATTTAAAGGTATTTGATTGAAAACCAATTTCTAAGAATATTTACATATTTTTTAATGGCTTTGATAATATTGTTTAAAATTTATATCTGAATAGTAGTTCATATTAGTAACAAAATAATATATTTGTATTTATGAGGAAAAACTATCTAAGGGTAGCACATAGCCTTAACGGGTAGTAAGACACGGTACTAAAAATAATAATATATATTTAAGAAATTTTAACAGAGGGATAACTGATTTTGAATATTTTTTTACAAATTATAATAGATTATACGAGAATGTATGTACAATTGTGTCGTACCATTTTTTTGTGCTTACATCACCCATTCGTTCAGATTATCCGTAAGAGGTAGGGGTGAATAAGGAATAGTTTATAAGAAATGTACTCGCATATGTGTTGAACCATTTAGGGAAAACCACCGTAAATATACCCGGTCAAGATCCAAACCCCAAACCTACCGTTATTAGGAATGAAGTCTATTGAGCGAGTGATGCCATAGACTGTGTGACCATCGATAAGAGTTTTATTCTTTTTTGCTCAGTTTCCACTGCCCTGCCTTTTAACTGGCTGTTTCAATATCTGGTATCTTAAATCAATAGTTAGGGCCGGTTGCACAAACAACAATCAGTGGCTTGATCAGAGATCAGATGTATGTTGATCTCCAATCAGTGTCTCAAACCTAATTTTCAGTTGCACCATTAACGATTAGGACGTGATTGTCGATCAAATCTCTGGTCAAGTTAACCAGCCAATTTTCTCCTATCAACTGTTTGATTACCCGATCAGTGTGTTGATGGCTAACATAACCTGTAACTGTTATGTTCTTGATAAATATAATTTGTACTTTATAATCTTTATTTATTAAGTAATATTTAATACGTATATTTATATATAATTCAATTTATTTTTAATTTGAGTTTGATTCATAAATGTGAAGTACGGAGTCTTCAGATGAAGAAGTTTTTAATTTATATAACGAGGTTATAGAAAATGTTCAAGTTCCAAGACAACTACGAGAAAGATATGAACTCTTTTTTAAATATAGCGATAGAGAATTTGATATGAGGTTTAGATAAATTAAAGTTGGGACTTCGGGATTTNAAGCTCATTTTATAACCTAACTATAATTATACATTAATACAAACGTCTATTAATAATTTCAAACAAATTTACGTGTATTAATTAAACAAATAAATAAAAAAAAGATATTCACAAAACCAATCTGGTTTATACATTTAGGCTATATTACAACAGTCAGCTGTTCGAAAATAGAACTTTTTACAAGGTTGCCATGTTAGTTTTATTTGATTCTCCGGTCAAATCTGTGGTCAGGTGATCGGAGTTTTTGATCTCTAGTTAACTTTGTTGCAACCCAAATTTTTCTTAATCTATGATTAAGCTGATTGACAATCCGGTGATTGAAGAATCAATATGATGTTTGTGCAACCGGCCCTTAATTTCCTTTTCTTGATTTAATAATTTACGACTCTAAAATTGTTTGTAGTTTATTCTCTTTTAACTCGCGTTAGCTCCTTCTCTTTTTATTTTCTTACAAGTTATTTACTCCATTTAACTTGTTTGAAAATACCTTCTTACCTCACGCTCTCTGTTATTCACTCTCCAGTTTAATTCCCTTTCACAACCTGCCTTAAACTGTTTACTCTTAGCTCACGTTATCGTCCACTCTTTCTTGAACGCGCGCGAGTTAATTTATCCCTCTTAACTTGTTAGCAACCCCGCGCCCGCTTAGTTCGTGTTGTCGTTTTTTTTTCTTCTTTCTCCCCAACTTTATTTATTCCTCTCAACATGTTTTCAACTTCTTCTCTTAGCTCACGTTTTTTTTTGTTTTTTAATCCTCTTATTTTTCCCCCCCCCTATCTGCCTTTTATCAAATGAAGGTGGAAATGAAATTCGGTTACGGATACAGCTATATTTGGGATATTTATTTCAGCTAAATTAAATATATTTCAAAAATAATACCTTGACACGAGAATCGAACCATGCGGCAAAATTCACTGAAATATTTAGGAGCCGATGAAATCAAACATCCATCACAGACTCTGCCTTAATCTAGGAATTAAGAATGAGCCTGAGCACGGAACGATTCCTGGATAGTTCATCGTAAGATAGAACACCTATTAATATGTATAATCATTTTATCTTATTCTTACTTCACGTACACATTTATCCTTTTGGCCTGTTTTCGGCCTTACCATGTTAAGTTGCTTAACCATATTCTCTTTTTTACTCGATGGTTAATTTGCCCCTCTTGGCTTATTTGCAACTATATCCTGTTTCTAAGACGTTACTCTCACAATAGACTAGACTGCCTAAACGGGGATATCGGGGTTTGATCCGGGTCTGGTGTACTGGGGAAAGTTTTACCTAAATGGTTGTCCACTATCCTTCCAAGAAATACGGGTACACTTCCTCTAAATTCAACCTTCATAATCCCTAACACATAGTGTAATTAGTATATAGGCGTATAGCCCGACCGGGCAGTAAGACGCAGTGCCAAAAATAAAACTCGATTAACTAGCGTTGCTATCTTTTTTTTTTAATCGCATGTTCATTTTCATATCTAAGCCCGCTTGTAACTTTATCCGTTTCACCACTGTATCAGTTAAAACCCGTAAGTTAATTTATTTCTTGTAAATTCCTTGATACTGCTTATTTTGAACTCGCATTATAACAGTTTTTTAACCTCGCCATTTAATTATCCCTTTTTATATCATGTGTTCATTACCCGCTCTTAAAACAAGAGTTAATTTCCCTGAGTTAGATTGCAGGTCCCTGTCCCCTTTTAACTCGCGGTCCACTGCCGATCTCATTAGTCTTGTGCCGCGTGCACATTGTGTTTTCCACAACATAATTAACAATATTATTTACACGCAGTTTCATTATTGAAATGTATTCATTGAAAATAGGTGCAAGCTAATATCAAATTCCACGGGGGACTTGCGACGGCCACTGTACTAGAACAATGCATTATTTATCCGATTTCATTATCAAAGTGTGTCAAATGGAAAGAGGTTAGTTGTATTTAAAATTTGGGTGAAGATATATGCCGGCGGATATACACGTACACACCTGTAAAATAATTGGTTGGGGTGTATCCAAGCTATTGAGTGCAGTTATTTGGAAACATAGTTTTCTTGCTCTCGGGGGTACCATTTTTTTCTTGGACTACTATTAAAATTTTTAATTTCTTTAAAAATATAAATAATTTTATAAATCCCTCACAGACAGACTCAATACAATATATTATTATTTATTACTATTGTTTAAGGCTGTTTCAACACATTGAGTCCAATAGCAGCTTATAAATTTTTTTTTTATTATTTAGCACCACGTCTTACTACCCGTTCGAGCTATACGCTTAAATACTAATTACGCTAATGGGTTAGGAATTGGGAAGGTTGAATTTATATGAAGTGAGCCCGCATTTGCGTGGAGGGATAGTGGAAAACCATTTAGGAAAAATCCCTCCCAGTTCAACCGACCGAGATCAGAACCTCGATCTCTCCATCTTCGGCAGTCAGGTTCTACACAAAACTAGCGCGTTAGACAACTATGCTACTGAGGCGGGTAATAAAATTTTAAAACAGTAAAATTCCCGTAGGGGATATGGCTGATTCCAGCAAATTAATAAGCTATATAATTGAATAAAAATAATAGGATTAAATAAGAGTTAAAACATGGAAAAACTAATGCTTGTACAATGCATTGTAGTCTACATTAATAAAGAAGCTTGGGAGATCTAAATTATCCATAGGTAGGAACATGCAAAATTCGCATTTAGGATAGAGCTAATTTTTACACGAATTATACTGTTTTCATGCGAATAACACGAATTTAATTTTTTTTTCTAAATAAACACAATTTCTGTGTAATTTGGGCCAACACCACGACATCCAATATAATTTTCAAAGTTGTAACACTGGTGATAGTGCTACGCCAGGGCTTCTGTTTGCACGGATATTATCCGTTTTTGTTAATTTTAAATGTACAAGAGGCATCATAGGATCTAGAAGTTTTTTTTATGGATTTAGGTGGATTTTTTTTAGGTTAGCATTAAAAATCAGGATTTCTACTTTTACACATTTCAATTTTGATAGATCGATTCTTTGTTTTCATCTCTTAAAAGATTCCATACTAGGTCCAAGCAAGGACATATATATGTCCAAGCAAGGACATATATATATGTCCAAGCAAGGACATATATATATATATATGATCCTTAATACAGGCAATCATGTCTATCAAAATTATATCTTCCGAATTTTTATTCCCTTCTTATTTGATAGTTGTTTAGTCTCCTATGACATGTTTCGATGTTATTATTGTTTGGTCTAAACATAAATTACTAATCCATTATTCTGATATTGTTATTTATAAAACTGGAAGGTAATGATAGTGCGGTATCGAGTTTGACAATACTAACCGTGAAATGTTTTATGTTTATTTATATTTGATTTTTCTCTGAATATGCAAATACATAGTTAAATACACAATATGAACCAAAAATGTAGACAGTTATATCCTAGTGTTTTTAATTAATACTGATTTGACTCGTATTTACGTAAATAATAACGTCGCTTTCAGCAAATAATAGCATCGATTTTTGAAAAAAAATAACACTTTTCCCCTAAAAATTACCTCACTTTTTATATGTCTCTATCCATACGTTACGGATATAACCACATCTGCTATCATATTCGTTAGTTTGAAATTTGACTCCCGTGTCTAGATGTAACTTTTACAATTTATGTTTTAGATACTTGATACAGCTATATTCAGGGATGTACGCAAGGAGGGGAGAGGGTTTAAACCACCTAATAATTTCTTCACCGAAATTTAATGAATTTATATATTGGACAAATTGGGACAAGCTGTTGGTGCGTCATGAATGGTTGAATGCTGCTAAAATAATTGTGCGGTTTTTTTTCATGCCTACATTTTTTATCGTCCTAATAAAAGACAAATATTTAAATTATATTTTATTACTCAAGGAAACATCTCTATAGTATTATATGTGTCACCGTATCTATATCACGTACTAGGTTATTGTATTATTAACCAGTTAATTATACCTATTCATAAATCATTGATTATAGACCCCCTTTACAAAAATCATGCGTCTGGACCTGGCTATATTTGTAACCTATAAATCCTTTCAATCTCCCGAGCTTAGCTATTCATGTACGATAGTTAATTGTAAAACCCTTAGCTTTCTCTAGTTTCTCCGTGTTTCTTTTAGCGCCACGTCTTATTACCTCTTCAGATTATACGCATATGTAATAATTACGCTGATGAATTAGGAATTAAAAGGGTTGAATTTAGAGGAAGTGTATCCACATTTACGTGGAGTAAGAGTGGAAAAGCATTTGGTTAAAACCACCCTTAGTTCATCCGACCAGGATTTGAACCTTGATCTCCCATTCAACGGTAGTCTAGTCGATTTCAAGAGTGACGCCTTACCTAATAGCAACATAAAGCCACTCCCGAGCCAATGGCGGCTCTGATATCAATGATAAGTTTATAGTTTCTGATGAATATCACACGTCCATCACAGACTTTGCCTTAAAACATAAGTGAAGAATGAACCTGAGTACGGGTTGAGCCCTGGATAGCTCAGTGGTAGAGCATTGGCCTACAAACCAAGAGTCCCTGGTTCGATTCCTTTGATACCCACTGCCACAATGGTTTCCAACCTTTTGCATGGTTTGACCCCAATTTTGATCTTTTGAGACTATCATGACCCCTTGATAACCTACTAGCGTTCATATCCTATTTTTAAATTATTATTTTCACTCATTCTTACCACCCGCCCGAGATATCCGCGTTTAATTACCCCTATGGGTAGGTATAATTTAGAGGAAATGTACCATTATTTGCGTGGAGGGTAAAGGGGAATCCATTTAGTTAAAACTACCCCTCTGGTCAGAATTTGAATCATGACCTCAACACCGACAAACCAAACGAGCGGGACTTTAAGCCCATGTGCTTGATTTGATTATTATAAATTGCTTATATAATGGCTATACTAATGTGACTCTGATTTGTCAATCAAGACAATCAACGAACTAGTGGGTGGTTTGAAAGTTGTGCTAACAACACCACTTGATCAAGCACGAGACTGCTACATCAGACTAAGTTAGCTAGCAACTGCCAGTGTTGGATAAACAAAAGTAACCTAAACGGTAACTTGACAGGTTGTTAATATTTTAACCACTCACATCTCTATTTGAATTTTCCACCTTCCTATAATCATTATCATTACTTTAAAAAGAAAACATAAAGCTATAGCCTCGATAAGCGTTGCGACCCTACCCGAAGCATGCCGTGACCCCCAGGTTGGAAACCACTGCACTAAGGGGAATACCGCAAAGCTTACACACGGGAGGGGGATTCCCTATTAATAAAAAAATATTGTATAACAGACGTAACTGACATGGTGTCTTTCCACGATGACTTTGATCTCTTCTACACAAACGTAGTAGAAGAGGACTATTACCTGTTTCAGTGGCTGCATGGTCTAAGGCGTCACTATCGCAATAGACTGGACTCCCAATAACAGGGAGATCGGTGTTCGAATCCCGGTAGGGTGTACTGATGGGTTTTCCTAAATGGTTTTCCACTCTCCCTCCACAAAATTGCGGGTACACTTCCTTTAGATTCAACCTTCCTCATCCCTAAATTATTAGCATAATTTAGTACATAAGCGTACAACCTGGACACGTAGTAATACGTGGTGCTTAAAAAAATGCCATCGTGTGATCGTAAGTCTGTCACTGGTCGTCTTGAGTTCGGATTCTAACTTCAAATGTCTCCAAAGATATAAATCTGTTGGTTTAAAATCTGCTGATCAAGCAGGTCATTCAATGAATCTTCCATGACCCATCAATCTTTGAGAAAAATGGATATTCAAATATTAGCGAACTCTCTTACAAAAGTTAGGCGGGGAGCCATTGTGCATGAACCACATTTGGTGGGCAAATTCCAGAGGCACATCTTCTATTAAATTGTACAAATCATTTTGAAGAAATTGCAGATAAATATCTCCTATCAAACGTGGAGGTAAGGAATAGCTGCGTATTAAATGGCCATGCATGATTCCATCCCAAACGTTTACACTGAACTTATGTTGATATTTGTTTTGTCACGCTATATGAGGGCTTTTTTTTAATGCGTTGGCAAAATGTTCTCCGTGGCCAGAAAGTGTGTCTCATTAAGTCCCCTAGCACCCGTTGAAGTTGATAGGTGTACAGAAGGTTTTCATGAAGAATGTTCTAAGCCTTTAATATTTCTAAAACTAAGCGTTTCCAGACCAATGTTTATAAGAAATGTTCTTAGTATTTGGTCAGCGGGAATACAGCCCCAGAATATTTGACACCAATTAAAATACACCCTACATAACCAGAGAGCATAGCGAAATCAGTAGGTTGGAAGTGGGTCTCCTGCAAACGCATGATGTAAGTATGCAGGGAAGTTATTAGTAATTTAATATCCTTGACACGAGAATGGACCCCTTTAAAATTCATGAATAATAGTTACATAATTTATTAAAAGAAAAGCTAGCTATCAGCTTTTATTCTCGGGATCTTTTTCTCTGCCTTACATTTCGGACAGAACTGAGAGCAATGTGATTGTGGCCCCCTGAAATTATCGCACAGCTTTGAAAAGTCACATGGACTATCGTGAGCCTCCACACCTCAACCCGCACAGGTAGGTTTTACATGGCGTTTTATCTTGGTATAGCCGTATCATTGGCTTTGAAAACAGCGCCAAGGGTTTGATACATATGGCCATACCCGTGGCACATTCTCGCATCTCCTATGGAAGGAAAGGTGTCGCAAACGTTAAAATGTGTCAGTTTACTAACCCTCACCATTACATTTCTTTACTTAGTGATATATATTGAACCAATAAAATAATTCCACTATTAAAATCATATAAACAACGTTTGCCGAAAATAGTTAAAAGACAGAAGAAATAATTTAATAGTTGAATTAAAAATTGCCATAAAAAATAAAAAAACGTTTAGACTTGAGAAATTATTAGCTATAAAAAATTTGGAAGTTAAATTAAATATTGTTTTTATTTTAAATTGCCCATATATACTCGATATACTTTTGTCATCTTCAGTCCTGAGTGAAGAGTGAAGCGTTGCAACTCGTACGAGTTATAAAACACAACTTATTTACTTCATTCATTTTTATTTAACATCCAAGTTTTTTTTAATTTTTACTTATTGAGAAACATTAAGAAACTTTAATAGTGCCTCGTGATGGTATATACATGTATTCTAGAATTATTTACATTCCGTTTACCCTAAAAATTAGAAGTATTACTTTTACCGAGTATGTTATGGTCCTATCTTAAAAGCCGCATAAAGGTAAGCTTCTTGCCTTTCAGATACAGTAGGTATTTGTTTTCTGTGCGAGTTCGGAAGCGTTAATTGAGGTCACAGCTCACCTACCACCAAGCAGCCAGTCCAATTAAAATTAAATCCTTCTTATTGCCCATT
>CABFWB010002850.1:17444-28138 GCA_902151455.1 Timema bartmani
ATATGACCCGCTAGGCCCAACAGACATCAAGAGAAAGACACAAACTTATCTAACGGACAAGATGAATGTATAAAAATATTTATAGATGGATACCGACAGGGTGAAACTTTAAAAAAAAATTTTTTTGTCATTATTGGTAATATTTTATTATATTAGGAGACTTTAAAAAGTACCAAATTTTGTGGTCATTATTGATAATATTTTACTGTATTACAAATCTTGTTTAATAGTTTGAGATTTTATCCATTAAATATTTTTAGCTGCAGATCACATGAATTTACATATAAAAAGTATGCAATTTGTCTCAGGAACTCTTATAACATTAAAAAAAATTCTTTACTGAGCTAAGGGTCCCGGGTTTGTTTCCCGGCCTGGCTGATAAATTTATCACTGATGAAATTGGGTTTCCCTTTTTACATTGCTGAATTAATAGCCGGGGGCTTGATGTTGTGCCTGGACTAGATTTAAGTTAGTTGACAAATCGTGTGCTGATAAGATTTGGTTCAGAACGTGAACGTTAAATACCTCTAAAAAGAAAAAAAGAGGCCCTTATATAAATTGGACTGTGGAAAAGTGGATGGCCAAAGTTTTAGGCAAAAGATTATACCATCATTTAAATAAATAAGCATAAATTCGGATAACAACTTGTGGTAAAGTCTATTTCTATCTCCACGATGCATCTGCCATGCCATGCTATCACACCCCGGTCAGGAAATGGAGCAATGACGTAATTCGGTTTACGAATGAACATTGACCGGGGTGACATCTAACAACGCTTGGTCATTAAAGATTGAAACGTTCATTGTCAGCCGCGAGCTAAAAACAGACACACAACCCCCCACCCCCTTCCCAGCCACAGCTGTTTCCTTTCCCACAAGTTCTCATCACTTGATTCTAACCACTATTTTGGGGTTTTCCTAAAAACCTTTCGTTTGTCGTCACGTATTAACCTGCGGTGACATGCAACGCCAGATAAATCTATTTCAGGATCAATTACTGTCTTGTACCTGTCCGCAGCTTTCTACCCTCCTCAACATATACATATACATAGGTGACCTGGTGGTCTAGGTGGTAAGGTGTCAGACTTCTGTGCTGAGGGTCCGTGGTTCAATCCTCGGTCCCGGCACAGATTTATCTGATTGACAAACCCTTCCTTCACCTCTGACAAGACGTGTATTAATCACAGCTTGTGAATGTGTGGAATGCCAGGCCTACCACCGTGGTTCGGATCCCACGTTAAACTGTAGGTCCTCCATTTCATCTCACAACCACCCTACCATTACACATTAGCGTACGTAGCAAAGTAGTCTACAGCAGGCTTGTCAAGCTTGTTAAGGTGGAGGTGTAGAGGACGCGAAAAAAATGTGTTTTTTCAACTTTTATAGCAAAAAATTTTTTAGCCCAAAAGAAATCAAATAATTCTCCCGAAGAAAAGTACAGTTTAATTTTATTCAAATGGTGACCTCAACAATCAGTGAATATCTGTCAAGGATGTCCTGGAATTTAATGACAATTTTTTTTTCTTCGTTTAAAAAGTTTCTCACGTAATTCCGTTGTGCTCATGAAATATATTCAATAACTTTTGAGGTTCACCATGTGAAGGAAAAACTAATCTTATGTTTCTACTGATAAAATATTTTATTTATTTTGGTCAAAAAAAGTTTGTAAAAAAACTAACCTTTCCTCGCGTCCTCTGCATTCCCACCATAAATAATAAGGGACACTTGAAAATTAAAAACACTAAGGAGGCTACATTTCATAAAATACAATATTGTGACCATCGCAATTAAAAAAAAAATTAAATTCCTTACTGTACTACAAAAATATATTTAAAATCATGTAATATGTTAAGTCTTTACTCTATACTCTACTCATATTTATATAATAGAGACGTATAACCATGCATCTATGTAAATACTTGAATAAAATATAAAGCACTCTGATATTATCTCTTTTGCTGATGTATCTAAATTTATCTGTGCTTGTGTTATAGATCATATTTAATTAATAAACATAAAGCAAATACTGTTTAGTAGCTATTCTAAAAGTGGGTATATGTTGAAATATGTGATATTTAGTGATATATTTCTAATCGTCTCAATCGTTTCAATCGTCGAAATGTCCAAGATCCGGAGATTATTCTTTGTATCGAAGTTAGCGCGACATTTCTAATTTTCACACATCCCTTAGATACAACCTTTGAAAAATAATGAACCAAAATAAATATTAATAACTATTTTTGGGGGCATCCTATATAGTTTCTTACCTTCGTAATGCGTGTCAGTTCATATCTTCTTTCGAACTCTCGCACCTCATTGCCAGCTTTCCAAAATCTCTCTAAAAAAACAAGACCACTGTTTGCCTTTGCCTCATGCAAATCTTCCAAACATCTTTTGGATGAAGGGATGGAAAGGTAAAGTCGAGGGGTAGAATGTAGCGCGAAGCAGGGGGTAGAAAGTTATTTCGCCAAGTTTTACATCGACAAGCCTAGTATTCTTTTTCTCACTACTACGAGCGCTGGCATCGCAGTTTCTCTTCTTTTACTCCTCTTGCAGGTTAAAGGAGAAGAGTTCGTTGAAGCGGAAATCCAAGCTTGGATTTACAAGGGCTTGAAAGGGTTAGTTGGGGAAGGGGTTACTACTAATATATTTTTTTACCTTGAAAGATATGGGGGTTTTAAGGGGGGGGGGTGAGGAGAAGGGCTTTAATAGCAAGTGTAAAGTTTCGAGCTGAGTAATAAGTTTACAGGTTACCTCTCTAAAGGAAGAAACCCTTTCCAGCTCACTGGCGTTTGTTAGGACCTACGAACTATCTGTCGTATATCGGGATAATAAGACGTATCCTCTTCAGGGGTAGATTCTTGTTGTTCTTGTGTTTTTCACACACACACACAAAACAACATGGTGCATCTTATAGTTCAAATTGCCTCTAGTTAAAGATACTTTGTTGGTTTTAAAATCGCTGACTTTTTTTTTTGCTTACACTATAATTATTGATGAATATTATTTGTTACACATCCAGGGGGTTATTTGTAGATTCATAGATAATTAAAATTAAATAAAAATTTGTGTCATTTATAAATTTATCATTGATCCCTTTGCTAATGTGATTTATTTTAATGGCACCTAACAACACGTTCGGGTTATAAGCACATTAACTAGTAGCTAGGGATGATGAGGGTGGGATTTAGAGGAAGTGTAACCGTATTTTTGTGAATGGAGATTGTAAAACCAATCTTTTTAAACCAGCCTCAATATACCTGACCAGGATTCGAACCCTAATCTCCCTGTTATCAGCAGTCCAGTCTTTTGTGAGAGTAGCGCCAACGAAGGGGGTCTCTCACCTAACACTTTGCACAAATAAAGACTGACAAAAATCCAGAATTATTATTTATTTTATAATGAATATATTGTTTTACACAAATACGTTTGGCATTTTGTTCGAGAAAAAAATACAAAAATATTAACTAGTTATTTAAAATGTTAGGTGATTCCTTTCAACAATGATTCCTGTAGCTCCACAAAACAAAGTTTCATAGATTCTTATTAAAAAAAGAGCTAACGCACTGAGAATGTTCCTAAAAATTTAAAATTTATATAATATTTAAAGAGAAAAGGAACAATAATTTTAGAAAATTATAATCTCTTACGACATACATTTCTTTAGTTCTATCAAAACAAATTTTACCTGTAGTTTTGTTTCAAAGATAAAAGCATTTATTATGAAGATTATCATATCAAATTTTCAATAACAAGGTCGCAACCAAAATACGTATAGAATAATTTATGTTAGTCGGTTAATGTATGGAATCTATTATGAAGATTATCATATCAAATTTTCAATAACAAGGTCGCAACCTAAATACGTATAGAATAATTTATGTTAGTCGGTTAATGTATGGAATCTATTAAGAAGATTATCATATCAAATTTTCAATAACAAGGTCGCAACCTAAATACGTATAGAATAATTTATGTTAGTCGGTTAATGTATGGAATCTATTATGAAGATTATCATATCAAATTTTCAATAACAAGGTCGCAACCAAAATACGTATAGAATAATTTATGTTAGTCGGTTAATGTATGGAATCTATTATGACTAGACCATCGATGTAATATATATATACACATATATAGGTATTAAATTTCTTTAAAAAAAAGGGGAGGGGGGTTTACAAGATGTATATTTTTACCAAAATCACAAAACGCCTGAACCTTGGGTGCAATTTACTACAAACGCTATAACTTCGGTAAGCAAGAAAGTTGACTTTAATTAAATTTTCGCCTGGGTACTATTACTCATATATTTTTGTTAGGTCACCAAATAAGTACCAGGATTAAAGTTTCTAAGTTGCTCTTAAGCCAGTGAAGTTGAAGAACCTATGATCCAAGGAACTACAAACTTTATAAATACACAATCAGGGACCTGTTTCATAAAGCTATAGGTAAGCACTTGTACTTAAAAGTTAAATTTGACAATATACCACTTTTAGCAAACAGGTTTGTAGTTTAGTTATTTAGAGTTTTTTTGGCCTAATTTTACTTTTTAATTTTATTAATGCGTCCAAATTGATCATAGAAAATATATATTTTAAATGTATATTTAATGAAATTTCTTGTTTTGACTATCGATTTTAGAGACAAAACTGACTAGCAGAATATAATATGCCAGGCTGAGGCAGAGGGTCAGATAATACCAAATAATGTCACACTCAGGTAAAGGGAACAGAGGATTCTTTAAGTGGTTGGTGTTGCTGTAATGGACTGAGTCATTGCTACTTGTCATCTTTTCCAAGATAGCCCCCCCTACCCTACACTTAAGTTAAATTCCCTCCCAAGCTGTTACCGACAAAATAAAATCTTACTTATTATTCTAGAATGACCTTCAGATCATATGAAGGCTAAAAATGAATAAATAATACATTTTGAATCCACCCTTCAAATAATAAATGATGATAAAGATGATAATATTCCAGAATAACTTTCAAAAAACTACATTGGACCGGTTTATTGAGTATTCATAGCTTTACAGTCGAACTATTTCAGGGATATTTTTAACCCTGAAATGTACTCACATTTCTTTACTCGGCCATTTTCCTATTTCAAGTTTTCAAAATATAAGATACGTGGCTCCCAGTGGTAAAAACCATTCCTTTATCTATAGACATTAAGAATGAAAATGTGACGCAAGAAAAATGTATTCTCTATATCGTATAAACATTTTTATAACTCAGATTTCCATCTACATTTTTTTTCTCTCTCTCCCAATCCTTTCTTCGAATGTTTCCAACGTCACAGGGATACTACCCCCACTATTTGGTACAATACGTTCCAATTCTATTTTTTTTTTGTTCTTGATTCTGTCTTTACAAAATAGGATTTCGTTTTTCATATATCTTTTAGAGTCAATCCTTTTTGCTTTTCCTAACCCCTTTTTATTTCTGTCGATGGGAGTGTGCAAGTGGCATGGGAGTAAGGAAGATAGGGATGGACATAGAAAGGTTTAGACAGAGAGAAGGATTGACAAAGAGGGAGTGAGGGATAAATAAAGATAAAGAGGAACAGAGAAACAGGGTTATACAGAGAAAAGGGGCTAGAAAGAAACAGGGACTTAAATAGAAAGAAGGATAGGCATAGAGAGGGTTATAGAGAGAGAAATATACATAAAGAGCGTTAGAGAGAGGGTGTTAGAGAGAGAGGGATTACCAAGAGAAACAAGGAGTTAAAGAGAAAGAGGGTTGTATACAGAGAGGACCGAACTCCAATAAAGTGTGACCGGGGAAGGAGGATTTAAACAAATGGTCCACACGATCATTCCTATATAAAGCGAAATGAGGTGGTAAAATGACGGGAGAGTAAAAGCGGGTGTGCGCGGGGGTGATAGAAAGAAACAAAATGGATTCGAAGACCTGCACAGATTAGTCGTGTGTGTCAGAGAATGGCCGAGGGTAAAATACCTACAAACTTTAATGTTTGCACAGAGTTTATTTGATTGAATTTTTTTTTTATTTGGCTGAAAGTTACCATTTGATTCAGAGGTTTCAACCCACTCACATACTAATAACTTAACAGGAAGTATCTAGTCGTGTAAGTGGGAATCACCTAAGATAATTATATTACTTATTAAGGGTCCCACCTACTTAATAGTAAATATCCTCAGACCGGTGTATTTGTTATGGTAAATGGCCGTTTAGAAAAATCAAAATCACTCAAACAATCCTCCCCTCCTACAGATATTTTTTGCACAGTGGCTTACTACGTTTTCGAGTTAAGTGCATATGTATTAATTACACTGATATGGTAGGGATAAGGAAGGTAAGGTTAAGGGTAAATACACTCCAATTTGCATGGAAGGAAAGTAGGAAGCTATTTAAGATAAACGGTTCGCATTATACCCAACTGGTTCTCAAACCCCAATCCACCTTTTTACCAGCAGTCCAGATTATTTCGACAGTGACGTCTTGGACCTGTCTGCAATCTTGTTATCAAGAGACGTATGGGTTGGAGAAAAAAATATATTGTCCAACCCAGTTTGAAAATATATCGAGAAAAAAAAATTAAGCTCTATACTTCTCATCTAATAATTAGTTATTTGTCTATTTTTTTATGAACACATTCGTTTTTTGCAAGGTCTTTTGCGGAACAGATAAAATCAGTCGGTGGGACTGATCCAGCCCACGCACTTTAGGTTGCCTACCACTGCCTTATATCACTCAACCACTTAGGAGGGTTGTAAAAGAGCAACTATATGAAGGTAGAGTGTGTGGATCAAAAGGAAGGGGTAGGCCATGAAAGACGTGGCTAAATGTAGTAGACGAATATGTGGAAAAGAGAAACATGAGTTTTAAGAATAAAAGAGCATGTATAGCTTGGTGTATGGATGTTGTTGAAGCGAAGGGAGTATACAAGGAGTGTGGAGGAGGTTAGTGAGGATGGATTAAGTACGGAGGTGTTGTTTTTTGAGCTAAATACAGTTTCTTACCTACCCCGTAAGGGAATGGCATGATTAGGTATGTATGTAAAAGTGTTAGAAAAAAATACTTGTATTAGGAAAGATAGAGCTATGTCAATCACTATTTTCTGTCATAATTTAACGTGATATCAGAACTGAGGCACTTAACGTGAGAACGTCGTTTAAAATGAGCCGATTTCAACTTTTCGCACACATATTTGAACTATTAAAGTCAAAATGTATGGTTTTGATAATAAATATCAAAAGAGAGTTTAGGGTCATATAACTTGACCTAAAACTAGAACTAGTAATTTTCCTAACTGTAAGATAAGGTTATTTAGATGCAAATTGGACTGACGTATTAAACAATCAGCCTAATTGCAAGGAACATAATATCTGGGTATTAATAAGAATACGCACATTATCACCTGGAGACACCTGGTATAGAATAAGGGCTATAAAATATTAGTTTACAGCCACTCAGCTAAAGTGACACGCTTCTAACTCGGATGAAATGTTAGGCTCTTCTATAATCCAACTAAACGTTCATTGGATCTGGCGCCTAAGTGATGGCATTTTCTTAGGCTAGAACTCGTACCAAACCTTTCTAGGAACCTTCTCACTGAATAATCCCATATATTTTATATCCTTTATTTCCATCCCCCACCAACTCCCCTCTGCCCCCTAGAACTTCTTTTGACCTTTTTTTTCTTCTTCATCTTCCACCCTACTTGTTCCTGCTACCTACACCAATAAGCAAAGCAAATGTAATTTCCTGTAAAAGCCTTTCGAGCTGTGCGTCTGGTATAAGGGTTGAAGGGTGAAACTGTGAAAGTGCACATGGGGGTTGGTTGGGAAGGGGTTGAGAACCCGCTGGGATGTTTTTTTTTATCAGGGGTACGGGTGGTGATGGTGGTTCGCATCACGCTCTACTCGAAGCGTTCTGGCGTTATACGTCGATAGTGTGGGATGTAAATTAAAGCGTAACGCCCAAGGCAGGCTATACTACTAGAAATTATTTATATTTTTGCGAGGTAGTGTTGAAATATTGAACAAGAAAATTTCAATTCCAAGAGGGTAAAAAAATATTTTCCAGCAACTTTTTATTTTATAAAAGCTACTCAACACCTGTGTGGCCATCATTTTGGTCTAGTGATCAACATTATTGGATACTAAACCATAGTTCTCGAGTTCGAATCTCGATGGTAACATAGGTTTTTTTTTCTGAAGGGCAATTGTTTCTGTGGCTGCCATGGTCTGGTTAATTGGGTTTAAATGAGGTTTATGACTTTTACTGGCACCATCATTACCACGTAGCTGCTGGCCCCATGGTATAGTGGTCAGTGCACTTGGCTACAAATCTAGGGGTCATGGTTGCAATTCCTGGCTGGTACCTTGGGTATTGTCCCCGAAGGGGAATAAACCCAAAGATCCCCAGAGTTTGGTTGGTTAGACTTAAGTTAGGTTTCCACTGGTTCCACTCCCTCATACTCACTATCCCCATCACCTTATCTAACCGTGACATGGAAAAAGCTTCCACGGAAAGGATGTACGATTAGTATATTTGGGTGTTCCCTGGACAACGGTACGTTAGTACAGGCTAATCTTTCCACAAACTGGGCTACGAATGATGTAGCCCAGACGCGCTATATTATTACTATTATCACCACATCATATCATCGGGGCGAAGTAAACTGCACCTAGATGGTGTCCCAACCTCAGAAGATGGTTGGTTACATATTCGCCACTGCCAGAAGAAGACCAGGATATCTTGATAATAAACTCTAGGGGAATAAGCTAAAAAAAAAAAGAAAGTTAAATGTATTGTGTGACACGTGATCTAAAAATGTCAGAATCATCCAGTCTAGTTTGCCAGTTATTGAGAGATTTGGGTTTTAGTACCGGATGGATGTACTGATAATGGAGTTTCCTGAATAATTTCTCACTCTCCTTCCACGCAAATGTGGATATATTTCCTATAAGCTCTTTCGAGGCACCACGCCTAGATTTAACTTTACATTGTCTAATTTATGCGAGGTCAGAAGGGTACAAAACGATATTTTTTAATACCATTTGAACGGTGGGGGAAAAATTCCAACGTTTTCATGGATCAGATTTATCATTTATCTTCCCCTCCACTGTCCGTAATGTGATCGTGACCTTTGGTTGAACTTGGCAATAGAAGCCGCGGTGAGGATCGGGATAATAGAAGCTATATTCCACACTCGTCTTGTAATTAACGCATGCGTACGTGTTTGTCCATACCCCGAACCTGCTCGGCGGGGTAGATAATGGCAGTGATTGTGTCACTAATTATTGTCCAAGACAAATATTATTGTTAGATGGCTTCAGACCGTTAGTAATCCTCGCGGGCTTTGTCCCCGCCCCCCCTTTTCATCCACATTATGGGGTAAGGGGAGGGGTTAGTTAAAGGTGGGGGAAGGGCTGAGGATGTAATTATGTAGATCAGTGTGACCAACATCCTAGACGCAAATTTACTCACGCGGTAATTAAGCTAAACGGTACCGTAAGTTATTGCCAACGGTTGGGTTATATTATTGGTCGACGCGGTGAGATTATGTGTGATTTGTAGTAGGGATGTTCTCCAGTGCAATTATTAAGTGTATTTACCAGGGTTTGATGATTGTAGGCAAGAGGAAGTCGGAAGAAAGGGGAGGAGGATGGCCATCTCACTCTTTCACAACCATTCAATTAATATAAACATATATGTTTCGTAGGGACAACTATGGAGGAGGTTACAGACCCTGTACTCATCACAATACAATGTTAGAATAATCAAATATCTCAGATTACAGTGGGCAGGACATTTAGTGAGAATGGAATAATGTAGAATCGTATTCAAGGCATTGACTGGCAAACCAAATTATAATAGATAATTGCGAAGACCTAGACGCAGATGATGTAATGAGGTAGACTGGATACAACTAGCTCAAGATAGGGATAAGTTGTAGTGAGGGGGACTGGATACAACTAGCTCAAGATAGGGATAAGTTGTAGTGAGGGGGACTGGATACAACTAGCTCAAGATAGGGATAAGTTGTAGTGAGGGGGACTGGATACAACTAGCTCAAGATAGGGATAAGTTGTAGTGAGGGGGACTGGATACAACTAGCTCAAGATAGGGATAAGTTGTAGTGAGGGGGACTGGATACAACTAGCTCAAGATAGGGATAAGTTGTAGTGAGGGGGACTGGATACAACTAGCTCAAGATAGGGATAAGTTGTAGTGAGGGGGACTGGATACAACTAGCTCAAGATAGGGATAAGTTGTAGTGAGGGGGACTGGATACAACTAGCTCAAGATAGGGATAAGTTGTAGTGAGGGGGACTGGATACAACTAGCTCAAGATAGGGATAAGTTGTAGTGAGGGGGACTGGATACAACTAGCTCAAGATAGGGATAAGTTGTAGTGAGGGGGACTGGATACAACTAGCTCAAGATAGGGATAAGTTGTAGTGAGGGGGACTGGATACAACTAGCTCAAGATAGGGATAAGTTGTAGTGAGGGGGACTGGATACAACTAGCTCAAGATAGGGATAAGTTGTAGTGAGGGGGACTGGATACAACTAGCTCAAGATAGGGATAAGTTGTAGTGAGGGGGACTGGATACAACTAGCTCAAGATAGGGATAAGTTGTAGTGAGGGGGACTGGATACAACTAGCTCAAGATAGGGATAAGTTGTAGTGAGGGGGACTGGATACAACTAGCTCAAGATA
>CABFWB010002850.1:32467-43853 GCA_902151455.1 Timema bartmani
TATCTTGAGCTAGTTCTATTCAGTCCCTATCTCTATCTTGAGCTAGTTCTATTCAGTCCCTATCTCTATCTTGAGCTAGTTCTATTCAGTCCCTATCTCTGTCTTGAGCTAGTTCTATTCAGTCCCTATCCCTATCTTGAGCTAGTTCTATCCAGTCCTCCTCATTACACCCTATCTCTTTCAGTTCCATTCTAATGTTATCCTCCCATCTACGTCTAGGTCTTCCCAATGGTCTCTTTCTCATCGGGTTTGCTAGTCAATAGCCTGGACATGGTTCTAGATTCTCCCATTCGCACTGCATGTCCTGTGCACTGTAATATGCGAGGTTTGACTACCCTAATAATGTATTGTGATGAATACAGGGTATGTAGCTCACCATTCTATAACCTCCTCTCCTCCACAGTATTTTCATCCCTTTTTGTACCAAATGTATTCCTGACCATCTTGTTTTTTACACCGTAAATTTTATTGGGTCATGTAAGGTAAGATACCATGTTTCACGTCCATAGAGAACACAAGGTAAAAACTGTGTTTATGTATATTCTGAGTTGTATATTCCTTGGCAGTTAGGCACCTTAGCATCCTTATTCCGTCAGTGTAATTAATGGACGATATTCCGGACGTGTAGTAAGACGCCCTGAATATTTAAAAAATTAAATATAATTTACGACGTTTACGACGTTTTACTCTATAAGTTTTTGACTCCCCTGGCAAGCGCAAAGAGGGATATAACCCACATATTTCGTCAGGATCACATCGGAAACCGGCGTGCGGTAAATGTAATTTACTGACGCACTCCTACACGCGAAGTAATCCGCGATGGAAATTAACTCAGCGCAGAACGAACACTTTTATTTTTATTTTTAGTCTACCTAGATTTCACGCCCCTCCTCCATCTTCACGCTCCGAAACAGCTTCATATTAAACTTGGTAATAGAATTTTTAAATCCATTAAAATTTAAAAGCTAAATAATTGATACGTTTTGAAATGAAGTGGCTCTAACTCAATTGAATTAGGTTTTACAAAATACGAGGATCTTATATTTCTAGTGAGTAGTAGTCTAACAGGAAAAAAAAGACCAACTCTTTTATTATTTGCCTTTTTTTCAATTTCTTTAGATATGTAATTATTAATTTGGAACATATTAATTTAAAAGTAATAAGAATTAAATTATAAAATCCTTTCTATTCTATTGTAATAAGTATGACCCAAAATGGTCGTCACGCGGACATAGGTGTCAGTCTCGTATATCCTAGTTCGCAGGTTTTGATGAGGTTTTTATTCAAATCCAAGTGGGATGTTTTGAGGTGTTTTTTCCATAGTTTATTTTCCATTCTCACTCTATGCAAATTCTGGTGCGCTTCATTCAACGTTTAACTTCCTCGTCTTTAATAGTATAGCTAAGTAGATAGCCCAGATGGGTGGTTAGACGTGTAGTACAAGGATTATGAATGTCGAAAAATATCTGGAAACTATATAACAGCCTCAACACCTTAAGGGTGCTACATGGGATGCACTGAGAAGAGTTTCAGACCTTTAGAATAATAATAATAATAATAATAATAATAATAATAATAATAATACTTAGCACCACGTCTTAGAATCCGTTAGGGTTATACGTTTAAATACTAATTACGCTAATGGGTTAGGAGTTGGGAAGGTTGGATATAGAGGAAGTGAACCTGCATTTGTGTGGAGGGAGAGTGGAAAACCATCTAGGAAAAACAACCTCTAGTTCTCCAGAGTGAGATTCGAACCTCGATCTCCCCGTCCTTGGCAATATAGCTCAAAATGAACCTAGCGCATTAGCTAACTACGCCACCGAGGCGGGCCAGACCTTTAGAAATCCCGGATTATTTATGAAATGGTTTAATATCCTCTAATATTGTTTTCATTAAAATGTATGACTAGGTTTAACCAATTAAAAAGTTAAAATTTTTAGGTTAAAATTGTTTTAAAAATTGTTTGATAGCTTGCATTATAAAACACAGGTCTTAAAATGTTCTGTAGTAATCCAATTAAAACATGAATTTATTTGATTGAGGAAGGCTGGATCTAGATTTCTAACCTTTTGCTTTAATCTCAGAAGTAGTCTACAAAATGTTCGCATAGGGCATCATTGACTTTTTTTTTAGATACTTAAGACCCAAAATATAAACTTTTTACTGGTCAGAAACATTCTGAAAATTTCCACACGCTTTTGTTGAAAACGATTAAAAAATATATCAAACAACTTTTTAAATAATATGAGATTTCTAAACGTCTGCACAACGTTTCATTTCTCTAAAATATAGCAACTTTAATTTTTAAACTGTTCTTGAATTAAAAATTTGTCTTGTGGATTATCATTGTCAAATATGGGTTTTTAGTGCACTTTGGTATTAATATTCTTAAAAAAAAATTCTACCACACCTAATCAATACTCATTTGTTTAAAACATCAGCATTTGAACAAACATTGCTTATGATCATTTTTAAAGTTTAAATTTGAATTTTTCATTTAATTTGTTTACATGAATTATATGATTTTTAAGTACTAGTATTACTTCAGAACGAAACCTTCTGTTTAACGGGTCTTAATTAGTCTTAATTAATACCCCACGCTAGCTTCTAGATTATTATAACCAAACAAACCGATGCACTAGTCAATATTAGAGTGACTATCTGTGTTACCAGGGTAAGCAGAGTTAGCTTACCTGTGACATGATCTCTTCATTTAGTAGAACATTAATTGGTCAATAATAAATTAAAATACAATTCCATGTGAGTTATATATAGCAGAGCCTGTGTATGATTGGTGAACTAGGGACAAATAAGAGAAGAACATATCACAGGTACAAGCCCTCTTTACCCTGATAAACACTCCACGATGCGACACTGAAAATATAACATGTTTAAAATTATTTACTTTACGGAAGCACTTCGTTTCAAACTGTTATCACCTGAAACTAAGTTTGACTTATGTAAATAGTCGGCCAAATTCAGCCAGAATGTTTTAACCAAGCTGATGAGTTTACTCAACGCTAAACGATATTGGTATATTAAACATTTCAGAAACGTTTGTGCTTTCCCAGTAAATAACTATTATTATTTTATTTGACTATACAAATGTTTACATTTGTTAATCTATTCCATTTGCCCCAAATAAATTGAACATGTACGTATTACAATGTTAATAGTGGGGACTATTTAAATCATAGTCACATCCGAATGTAACCCATTTTAACTTATCAAACACACGACCGCAACCAGACAGTTGCTTTATTGACCCCTGTCAACTATTTGACATCCAAACATGTGAGCTATAACATTTACATAGATAGTTTAGTATCGCAGGTCACAGCAAATACATACGTCAGCCACTCCTGACAGATACATTTATAGATTACGTTCATAATGTCATGAGGTAGATTGGAATATTTTACGCCAATCGTAAAACCATAAGTGGGAATGTGTGTTTTAACTCTAGACTAACCCAATTCAGTGACCGAATGTTCTAAGGAATCACACTCGTGATAGGTTTGCCTGCTGATGACGGAAAGATCGGGGTTCAAATCCTGGTTGGATCTACTGAGTGTGGTTTTTCCTGAATAGTCTTCCACTCTCCTTTTACGCGAATACGGGTAGATTACCTCTAAAACCCAACTAGGTCTCGTAGTTAGCTAACGCGCTAGTTTTATGTTGAGTAAGACTGCCGAGGACGGGGAGATAAAGGTTTGAATTTCAGTCGTGTGAACTGAGGGTGGTTTTTCCGAAATGTTTCTCCACTCTCTCCACACAAATGTGGGTTCAATTCCTCTATAGTCAACCTTCCCAATTCTTAAACCATTAGCTTAATTATTACTTAAGCGAATAACCCAAAAAGGGTCGTAAGACACGGTGCTAAAAAAATTACCTCAAAAATGCTTATTTAACCTATCAGAGTATGTTTCATCTATGCGTACAACCTGAGCAGGTAGTAAGACGTGGTTCTAAAAACCTTTCCAATAATCGTCTGATATGAGATTTCATCATAATGAGTTTCCGGTTTTTTTTATTCACCACGGCTTATTACTTGTTCAAGCTATATACTTATATGCTAATTACTCTAATTGGGAAGAGATGAAGAAGGAAGCAATTTAGAGGTAATATACCCTCATAAGCATGGAAGGACAGTGGGAAACCATTTAGGAAACAACCCACAGTAGACTCAACTGGTATTCGAACCCATATTTCTCCATCTTCAGCAGTCAAGTCATAATATGAGAATGACGCCTTAGACCATTCGGCCACTGAAATGGGTAAGTTTCCTGTTGTGTAGTAGTATCAGCTATCGTGTTAATTGATACATCACATTGTTAAAAAAAAATTACTATGAGTTAAGTAAATAGTGACGAATTTTGGAAATATTTCAGATTTATTATTAACTAAAACTATTTGAAACCCGCTTCGATTTTCAAATCGTCTGAGACGCAACCATCGTAATTAATTGGACTGTCGATGATGATATCTTGGTTTGAATCCTCGTAGGGTGTATTGAGGGTGTTTTTCCCCAAATGATTTTTCACCATCCCCTTTCACAAATGTGACATCTCTTTAATTCAATTCAATTCCTCTTCCCTGGCACATTAGCGTAGTTAGTGAGAGTATGTAAGCTTATAATTCGAATGGCTTGTGAAACTCTGGTACCAAAAAGCAACTAATTGAATAGTAAAATATCAATTAAATTAAATTGGCATGTGCGTTAGAAAAAAAAATCAAGGTCAGTTTGTCATTTTCAAGATTTTTTTTATTATTATTTTTTGCTTAAAATGAATTATTAAAGAAAATATGACTATACAGAAAAGTGTTTTGAGTAGTCTTACATATAATTAAAGTGTCCTACCTTAAATAAAATCAGTTTAAATAAAATGCAGATAATCAAGTTTTAAAATAATATACTTTTTTCTTTAATTTATATTTTTAATTTTTTGTTTTCCACATCTAAATACTCGTCCGACCATCGACATTTAATTTCTCTAATGGGATATGGTTTAGGAAGTTGAATTTATAGGAAATATATCGTCATTTGTTTGGAGAAAGTAATGCAGTAATTAAATTTTTTTAAATTTTCAATAAATTTATCCGTAATCCAAACCCCAGCCTCACCATCACTGGCAAACCAAACTAAGCCCTTATTTTGGTAGTAAGACAGTTCTTGAAGGCCTTGTTTACAATCATAATCCTGCTGTGTAGTAGCATTCTGGTAGGATAAAATGCCTTCCATAATCGTATTAGCAGCCCCGCTCTTAAAGGCATTTTATTCTACCAAAATATTACTATATAGTAGGATCCTGGTAAGAAATAAGACCTTCAAGAGCTGGCTTCCTACCAAAATCAGGGTGTAGATGTTTTTGGCGTTTAGTCTGCGTGCCCACTGTTGAGGGTTTAGAGGAAGGGAAAGGTATTTTTGTACAGTGAATAAAGATCAAATTTATAAACACAACTGTAATTTCTTTTTTCGTGCTACCCTAGATAAAGGCTTATGTTCAAAACTGATCGTGCAGGCAATAACTAGTTTCAGGACCAATGGTTTGTTGCGTGTTATTTAGGCGTTTGTGGCGTGCCAAAGTTTTCTAGACTTTGAAATAGTGTAGTTTATCTTATGGAGCTATGTGCAGCATTTAATATAATGGTAGTATCTTTAAATATAATTGCTTCTCTTTAGTTAGTATTACCATATAATTAAATTATATTAAGGTATTTTCTTTTATTCTGTAAATCTTTTCGAGAAAAAAGAAGACATTCCCACAAAAAGTCATATCAAGTAGGTTCAAAAGAACCAATTAGAAAGTCAAACATGCGAGGGCGCTTTTACATAGGTATATTTTAATTCTTATCAAATGGATCTAAGATGAATTCAAATATACTACATTGTAATATATTCTAATTTAATAATTTTTATTTACAATCTTGGAAATATTACTGATATTTCTTAAATAATAGGACGAAACAAATATTTTTTTTAAATCTATATATTTTATCTTTTTTTTAGTACTTTTGGTCTTACTGCCCGTTTGGGTTATACGCCTATGTACTAATTTTGTTATTGAGTTAGGGGTGAGGAATATAGAATTTGGAGTAAGTGTACCTTCATTTGTGTGGAGGTAGAGTGTAAGCCCAATTAGGGAAAAACCAGCCTTAACATACCCGACTGGGATCGAACCCCTATCTCCCTGTCTTCGGCAGTCTAATCTATTGTGAGAGTAGCGCCTTTGACCATGCAACCACCAAAGTGGGTTGATTTCTATTGTTATTTTTAAAATTGTATTTTAAGTTTTTACAATCTTTCTTGTTTAAGACTTTTAAACGTTATTTTTAACTGAAAAGTAATTAAAAAAACATTTTAAAGCTAAAACACGCATCGATGGTTGCACGCACTAAACGTGAAGCTCATCTAATTTGCAGATGCTAGAGACAGGTACTTTGAGGTTTTAATCCCGGCTGGGTATGCTAAGTACGTTTTATTCTTATTGGTTCCACACTCTTCTTCCACGCAAATGAAGGTGTATTTTCTTAACATTATTACTATTAGGTGTTGTGTCTTACGACAGGTACATTCCTTTTGTCTGTAAGATTAGGACGCCAATGCAGCCTGTCCTCTGCCTCCTCCTTCAGCTTCCAATATTTTCTTCTTACCTCCTTCTTCCTAAGCTCCCATCTGTCTCAAACCTTTCCTCTATGACGTCGTGCAGAAGACAGTTCCTCCTAAGGATGTGTCCAATCCAGTTTGATCTGTACCAAAGAATCACATCCAAAATGGATATCTTATAACCCACTCTTCTTAGGACTTCTTCATTCGTCACCCTCTCAGTCCACCTGATCTTATCAAGTGGTGAGAAAGTGAGAAAACATTTATAAAAATACGGCATCTTAGTCGGGATTTGATCGCTGACTCCCTCGTTTTCGACAAACCAGAATAAATGTCTGCGTGCCAGCCGATGGGCGTCCCATTTCTATTGTAATGTTAACTTAAGATTTTTTTTTTTTCATTGGAGAATTATTTAAAATCATAATTAGAGGTTCCTATTTAATTTATCTCTTCAACTTAATAAAGAAGAAGTCCCTTCCATCTGCCTCTGTGAATCTTGCTATTCTCATCATGACAACCGCATTTTCGGTCGCTCACCCAATTTTCTCTTCGCGTCTCATTGGACAGAAGCCTGATAATCTGGGGTCAGGGAGTAGGAGAAAGGTGTGAAGGAATCTAATAAAGACAAGACCTCCGCCCTTTAAGTAAATTCAATAAAACACCAGTCATGAGAACACCATCAGTCATCGACTAATACCATTCCTTGCTCATGCCTCAATTTCTCCTCCCGAACCCGTTGGTCTACATTACTGTAAGCCAAGGTCCGTATGTTTTTGAGGTCAAGTCGCAATTGAGATTGATGATTGGACTAGAAAAATACAACGCTATATTCCAGAGAGGATTATTTCAATTTTTGTTTACTATCTCATATAGAGAAGGTATTGTAATCGTGAACATTTCCTACCTCGAGATTATGATGGGCCTCGACGTTTTACTCGCCTCCAAAATTAAATTTGGGTCTTGCAGTTGGGTATATCTTGTTGTTGGTTTGTACCCGGTGTTTATCAACTAGTGGTACCACTTTGGTTTTATACAAGCCTGGAAATAAGTACGATGATATTTTACACATTAATACAATACCCTTATTTATTTTGGCTGGAAGAACAGTTTAGAAGGTGAACTGGTGGTCTAGGGTTAGGGTGTCGGACTTATGTGCTGGGAGTCCGGGGTTCAATCCTCGGTCCCACCACTGATTTATGTGATTGCCAAACCCTTCCTTCACCTCTGACAAGACGTGTATTAATCACAACTTGTGAATGTGAGGAATGCCAAGGCCTCCACCGTGGTTCGGATCCCACGTTAAACTGTAGATCTTCCGTTGCATCTCACAAGCACCCTACCATTACACATTAGCGTAAGTGCGTGTAACCCGAATGGGTAGTAAGACGAGTTGCTAATAATAATAATAATAATAATAATAATAATACAATAATAATAATAATAATACAATAATAATAATAATACAATAATAATAATAATAATAATACAATAATAATAATAATATAATAATAATGATAGTTTAGAAAATTCAAACCTATTTCTATACAGTCAACATTGATAAAATTGTACTATATTACTGGTTTTATTTTATTGGTATTTATAATATCTATTAAAAGTGACAGCCACAGACTACATGACTGGATGTATGACTATATTAAAATTGTTCCAGTATCTTTAGTAACAACCAGACCTGATTCGGTGGCCGCATGGTCTAAGGCGTCACTCTAGTGTTAGTTTCAACTGCTGATGATGGGGATGTTGGAGTTAGAATCCAGGTGGAGTGTACTAAGAATGGTTTATTCAAAATGGTTAAACCCTCTCCCTCCACTAGACTCTAAATTCAACCCTCCTCATCCCTAGATTATTGGTGTGATTAGTACGTGTGCATATAACCTGAACGAGTAGTAAGACGTGTTGTTAGTAAACAAATTAAAAAAGTAATTACCATATATTGTTATTCTTACAAATCTCAGGGTATAGTCGTTTTGTGAACAGTAGACCTCACTCCCTACATGTTCTTGCTATATCTTAACATTTCTCTTTGGATTTCAAGTTGATATACCTCCTATAATTAATCTCTGAATTTGAACTTTATATATATTTTGATCAAGTTAGACAAAAACAAATTAAAACTGTGTATAATATAGTATTCATAGAGATTAATCGTTGTTCACGTGGCTTAAGACGTTCCTCTTCCAATATATTTAATTTTTTTTAAAGAATCTCTAGGTACTCATTTGAATGTCAGAGTTTTAAATTCAAATAACTTTATATGAGCTATTAAACAAAAAATCATTTTGAGCTGCTACATATTGAAACCGAAAACCAGGTCGTAAAACTACGTACATAAGTTATTCTTCCTAGGTTCAATGAATGACCATGCCAAATTTTGTTTAAATTGTTCAACAAATTTTATATTTATCGTAGAACAAACTGACAGACACAGACATACTAAATGCCAAATAGTCCAGTTAAAGCATTGCCTAACTTCGCTCGGTCAATTAACCAGTATTTATTTATGGAGGTGGGCACATGGTCTCAATGTCAAGCTCATTTAGTCAGGTTTTCTGGTGATTGGAAGGTCGCGGTTTGAATCTCTGCAGGCAGTACTGAAAGTAATTTTTTCCAAAATTGTTTTCCATTCTTTCTGTACACAAATATGGGTAAATATCTTCTAAATTAAACATTTTTCATGCTTAACATATTAATGTATATAATATGTATCGATCTAATCTTAGTGGTAAAAAAACGATCATGTTGTCCATCTGATAACGGTTCAACGTCACTCACTTTAATGCAAAAATGTCTCTTTCCACCTCCTGTACACATTTGGCGAGCTTACTCGAGCTAGCCCGAGGGCGAGTGTGTAGGTACATGATGCCTTCGTCTTTTCTCGGAGTTGCCCGTTAACGCTCATTTTTTTTTTTTGCCCGAATCAAAAGTACCCGAGCCCAAAGACGAGCCCAACCCTCTACCTGAACATTAACTTCTCCCAGTCACTTGTCTGCACTTTATCGGTAAAAACGTCCTGTGTCGTCATCGATTATATTGAAAATATCGAAATATTGTGGTTGTATGTAGAATATTACAAAGAATGAAGTAGTATCAAAAGAGGCAAAGATGGCAGTATATAAAAGTGTGTTAACGCCAATAATGTTTTTTGGATGTGAAGCGTGGGTTTGTCAGGGGAAACATAAGAGCAAGGTTAATGCGGTTGGAATGAGATGTCTTAAGAAATGTGTGTGGAAAAACACGTATGGACAGAGTCATTAAGTAATGGGTGTGGTTTTAAAGGTAATCCAATAGTTCAGTGTGAAAGTAGCGTATTACTCGTACTTGAGTTTGGGTAGGTTGAGAGGATGAGCGTGTCCCGAGTGATAAAGCAAATATATGAAGGTAGAGTGTGTGGATCAAAGGGAAGGGGTAGGCCATGTAAGATGTGGCTAAATGTTGTAGACGAATGTGTGAAAAATAGAAACATTAAGAGTTTTAAGAATAAAAGAGCATGTATGACTCGGTGTATGGATGTTGTTGAAGCGAAGGGAGTATTCATGGACAAGGAAGTGTGAAGAAAGTTAGTAAGGATGGATTAAGGACGGAATTGTTGTTCTACCCTGATAGGGAACGGCGTTATTGGGTATGCATGTATTGTATGTATGTTGAAATATATTGCTTATTATTGAAAGAACTATAGCAATGAATTAATGTAGCAACGAGCTAACCTTTGAATTCCTGGAAGTTTATCGAGGAGTGCCTGAAATATGGAATCCAAAACAACGATTACACAAGGACTATGATATATTGTGACATAATAATTGTATGCAGCTTAATAAACAAAAGATCGGTGCAGCTGTAAATGTCACGTCTGCCACTATGAAACTAAACTAGTCTGACGCTTTAGTAGACAGACAGACACGCTACCAACTAACTGAGCTAAGTTGAGGGCCCCAGTTTCGTTTCCTGGCATGACCGAAAAATTTATCATTGGTGAAATGTGGGTTTCCCCTTTCATAGTGATGAATTAACGGCTAGGGTGCTGGCTTTTATGTAAGTTCTAGATTTTAGTTAGCTTATGCGTCGTGTGCTGATATCTGTCAATTCAAAAGAGTGCACTTTAATTACCTAAAATAAATGAAACTAATAAAAAGTAAAACTTAACTGAACTCTAATGAAGCAGGATGTGTGAACGGTTTTCAGCATTCGGTTTCATTCGTGAGGCTGGAATTCAGCACAACATTCAAAGAGAGAGAGAGATTCGGAAGAATATGTAAAAGGAGACAATGAAATTAGAACGCATTTCTAAGTGTGAGCCTCGCGGTGCTATTAATTGAACGGTCCGTCTACAACCTCTCTTGGCACTTATCTGAGAACATCCCCTCCCCCTTTCAACCCCTCTACAAACACCGAGAGCCCTGTGAGTAATGATCCATGCAGTCTCCCGTGGCGTGACAGTACGTTACCCTCGAGTTTCTATTGGCGCAACAAAGCTGTTGTTATTGATCTACAGGAGCACTAGGTTCGATTCTAGGCTCCAACTGACCATTTTAATTCAACTGTTTGGATGGATTTTATATATATGTATATATATACGTATATATATATATACATATATACATATATATATACATATATACGTATATATATATATATACGTATATATATATATATACGTATATATGTATATATATATGTATATATGTATATATATATATACGTATATATATACATATATATAAAATCCATCCAAACAGTTGAATTAAAATGGTCAGTTGGAGC
>CABFWB010002850.1:44314-60600 GCA_902151455.1 Timema bartmani
TATATATATATATATATATATATATATGTATATATACATATAAGTTTAGTTGCAAATAAAGTGATTTGTGTAAATTCTTTCTAAAAGTTTCATGTTAAATAGAAACATAAAAAACTTCCTGAATGTTTTTTAAAAACAATACTCGTTTTACATGACTATGTCTTAGTAACCGTTCTGTTTCACACGCATATATAAATAATTATTTTAGGGGAATAAGGATGAGGAAGGAATACTTTTTGAGGAAATTTACCACCGTTTATGTGGAGGAAAGGTGGTAAACCATTGAGGGAAATTCACCATCAATAATATACCCGACCAAGATTTAAACACAAATCTTACCGAAATAATCAATCCACTATAATGCTAGAGTGACGCGTTAGATTAAACACCAAAGATGCGGGGTTATATAATAGTTACATTTGCACTAGAGAAGATTAATCATCTTATACTAATTCCTGACTACATTGGTGATATCGTGGTCTAACGCATCACTCTCACATTAGACTGGATTGTTAGTTAAAGATAGGCTGGGGTTCGAGTTCTGGTTGGGTGTAATTGGGGTGAGTTTTTATTATATCGTTCCAAATAATTCTTCCATGCAAGCGCGGGTATATTTCCTATATATTCCAACTTTCACATCTCTACCCCAACAGTGTAAACATGCGTAAAATCTGAACGGATATTAATATGCAGTTCACTCACTCACAATTTCTATCTCTCTTTACCAACTAACTGTCCCTTTTTGTATTTTTTCTTTCATTTTATCAGCGCATCTTATTACCTGTTCAGGTCATACGCAGTTTTGATAATTACTATAAATTTAGGGAAGAGGAAGGAAGTCTGTTAAAGGTAATATACCCGCATTTTCGTATAAGGAGAGTGGGAAACCATTTAGGAAAATAACAGCATCAGTAGTTCCGACTGGTATTCAAACCCTGATCTCCCCGTCATCAGCGAACCACTCTAACGACAAGAGTGACGTGCCTTAGACCATTCTTCCACTGAAGAGGGTACCTTTGTTTGTCGAATGAATGACTTGATATTGACGTGGACCAGTGATAATCAACCATATGCATACAACAATCAAATCCTTACAAAATGGACGTAATCTGACATTTCAGAATGTTTAAAAAATCTACTTTGAGGTATTCGTAAGCGAAATTATGGGTTATAGAGCCATTTATTTTAATAAAGACCTTCAATTTTGACAGTTGTTAAACCTCGATGGGAGAGTAATGTGAAAATGGGTTTGTAGGAGGTTTCTGTGTCAGGATAGGAGATTGGATGGAAGCGTCTCAGGATAGGGTTGGTTGGTGAGCTTACGTTCTAGCGGCCATGAGCTTTCGAACTTATTAATGTAGGAGTGTAGGGCAGTGTTTTTTCAATTTCTATATCTACACTGTTTTTTGCTCAAACAAATAAAATGTATCAAGTAGAAACATAGAGTTTAATTTTCTTCACGCGGTGATATCAACAGTTGTTGAATATCTGTCATGAACATAGTGGTATTAGATGAGAAACTTTTTAAATGAAGAGAAAAAATTATCATTAAATTCTAGGACACTATTAACAAGTATTCAACAACTGTTGATATCATCATATGAAAGAAATTAAACTCTAGGTTTCTTTTACTTGAGTAATATCTAATTTATTTGTAAAAAATTGTTTTGATATAAATACTGCAAAAAAAACCACCGCGATTCCTTGTCATTCCTTGTACTCTCACTTTTATGCCATATATTAGGTAAGTCACTGAGTTAGTAGGATATTGTCAATGTTGACTTTAGTTTCTGTGCCTCACGTCTAACTACCCATCAAGGCTATTTTCATATCCACACTTATGCGGTAGGGACTCAGACGGTAAAATTAAGAGAAAAATGTACCCACATTTCTTAGTGGAGGTAGAGTTGAAAGCAATTTTGATTTAAAAAAAAGTAAAAATCAGTACGCCCGTCCAGTATTTTAGTCCTGAACTTCCTATTACTTGAAAATCAATATAGATGAGAACGACGCCTTAACCAACGAACCCACTGATGTGGGATATTTCCATGTTAAGATTCACTATTTTCCTCTCTGTTTTATCCGCCTCATGATTGCTTACTAAGATTCAAGAACAACATAATTATGAACCGGAAGAACTCCCCCCCTTCTAAATATTAACCTCGATCGCATTTATATAGTTTTCCAGTTGCTTGTTTCCAATGTTTACTCTTCTGTCTCTTCAACAATCCAGAATTAAAGTTGTTTGGAAACAATTATCCGGAATCCAGAAATCCACAGGAGGTTAGTTTCCTTGATGTTTTATTTATTATTTTACTACTGAAGTCTGATCAATTATTTCCCGGAAGGGGGTAATGTGTGTTTGGTTATGAACTAGGTATCGTGAAGGGAGAAGTAGGTGTGGTCTTAGAGTACGTTCTAACCTCGTACTTAGAATAACATTAACCGTTTCAATCTCTACATCATATACACCTTAATGTGTTTTATCTCGTTTACGAGGGAGTTTATATTTAGAGGATGTAAAATAGATTTTGGTGAATAGTTGTTTCAGCTGACGATTCACATAGTCGTGAGATAATGGAAGCAGACTAGGCATCATCGTTGGGATGCCATCAACTATCCGTCATACCCATCGACGTAACTCTTTGAAAGCTCTCTGGAGAGGATCAATTCATAAATCCATTTGGGCTATGTACTATATGTTAAGTTACATTTGCATGCAGTTGTGTGAGTCGATGTTTGAATCCGGAATCTCCGAATTTAATCACCGAATCTATATCGTCAGGTATGATTTTTTTTTCCCTCATGAAGTCATGAGAAGTAGATGCACATGTGGCAGCCCTCGCTTTTCCCCATTCCACAGTGGACAAAAAACAAAGACCGAAAACACCGTCCATGTTTATTAAGATAATGAGATTTTTGAATTTTTAAATGAAATACTGGATTATATTTGTGTTGGTTAAACGTTGCATGATAGTTCAATAAGTAAACACACAGTAACTTTTTGATAAATTTGAATTGTTTTTTCCTACAGTTATAATATTTCTCTTTAGATTTTAAGTTTAATCATATCCTATCATTTTGCTTTACATTTTAACTAAATAATTTTCCTTAGTGACCCTCAAATGGAAAGGATATCCACCGGATTTTAAATCTCCGGATATCACTATATCTCTAGGAAGAATTAGCGTGGTGAAATACATGGGGAAACCTTTAATCTACAAAATAAAATAAAAAAACTGCATAAAATCAGTTAATGAGTTGTCCCAGAGGTTTCAAGCATCAGACATACAGACATACAGACCGACACTTTGTTTTTATAAGTAGTGGATATTATATGCATAACAACTTTAGAATGTTAAAATTATAAGATTAAATCAAAACTAAACCATCTAACTATCATAAAACAAATTACACTTTTTAAAGTATTTGTGACTCAACAAAGACATTCACATCTACCTTTAACTTTACGATTGGCTTGATTAAAATTTGTACAGCCGGCGGTGACAATAAATAATGCAAATCGAAGCGTATCTTTCATGTTTCAGGTGAGAACTAGTTTGTCAACATAACAACTCGTTAAAACTTCTCCTTACATCAAAGTCCGTGTTCGGTAAGTACCAAAGTCTGTGGAAGTTGCCGCAAGACAAAAGGAAGCTCATTACCGTTAGTTTCAGATAATCAGCGATAATTCAACATGGCGGGTGTTGATTGTTTTTAGCATCCTGGAGCTAGGAACAGATTAAGACAATATCTTTCTCCATCTTGACATTGTAAAAACTATTATTCTTATGATTAACGTTAGCTTTTTAACTGTCATCTTTTTTAGAATGACGAAAAAAAATTAAGGGGGGGAAAAAGAGGATTTGAAATGAGGGGAAATACTTTTACAATTTTTATAACAATACACTTGTTGACCCAAATAAAGGAAATAATTTGTCATGAGATACGTTTAGGTTATAATTTTCTACACATATTTATCTCGACAGTTTTTGAATATCTTTCATGAGCAGAGCAGAATTTGAACAAAATATTTTAAATCAAGATAAAAAATCAAACTTCACTTTTTTTGCGCCACGTCTCACTACTTGTACACGTATGTATTAATTACTCTGATGTGTTAGGTATGAGTAAGGTTGAATTTAGAGGAAGTGTACCCACAATTGCGTGGAGGGAGAGTGAAAAACAATTTACGAATAAACACCTGCTAGATTCTATTCTCCAAACCATGGGTAATTTTCAGGGATGTGCGTAGTTTTGAACTGTTGAAGTCCAAGGTCAAATCTCCTTCCCTTCGACCTCAGCACTGACAATAGCCTTCAAAACTTTGAAATATTTCCAAGAAAAAATAAAAATTCTATATCTTCTGAACATATTTGTAGCCTCTCAATAATAATAACATATTTGAACATTTAGCTATATTTCTTACAGTTACTAAACACTATTTTAAAAGCAAATGATGATTAAATTACAATTTTAACGTGGCTGTGGCTACATTCTGATCTATGTCAACATACAATAATATAGGGTGTCTTGTATTTTCTCTAAATATTTCTATTTACTTATGTATGTGCTTAAAGGATAATATAAAAATTAAAATAAGGGCTATGTGACAAAAAAAACACTCTCTCTCTATCTTCAACTTCTGCTTCTACGGTCTATGGGTAAGGTGTCAGACTTCTGTGCTTGAGGTCCGGGGTTCAATCCTTGGTCCCGGCACAGATTTATCTGGTTGTCAAACCCTTTCTTCACCTCTGACAATATGTGTACTAACAGAAACTTGTGAATGTGTGGAATGCCAGGCCTCCACCGTGGTTCGGATTCCACGTTAAACTGTAGGCCCTCCATTTCATCTCAACAATCACCCTACCATTACACATTAACGTAAGTGCGTATAAACCGAACGGGTAGTAAGAAGCGGTGGTATTATTATTAATAATAATAATAATAATAATTCTGCTTCTACTTTGCTTCGCTTTGCATGTTTCAAGCTTCCCCATTACTTGGTGTCATATTTAAAAGTTACCTTTTGACACCCCTAGTAATTTAAAAATCTAAAATACTGTTTTAATTTTCACAGATTCATCATTTTAAAGCTAACTGAAACAGTCATGAGCGTTTGACAAAGCGTTTTTTTTTTGACACGCCTCTTTATTTTCATTTTTTGTCACCACGTCTTACTACACGTTTGGTTTATACGCTTATATACTAACTACGCTAATGATTGTAAGGTTTAGGAAGGTTATTTTAAGATGAAGTGTACCCCCATTTGCGTTGAGGAAGAGTGGAAAAATATTTTGTAAAAATCACCCTCACTACATCCAGCCGAGTTTCGAATCTCAATCACCCCGTCATCGGCAGTCTAGTCTAACACGAGAGTGATTCTTTAGACCACGCGTTCACCGACTTGGGGTCACGGCTACTTAACGAGGTGAGTTACCGTTAATGCCAACGAGTCATGGCAGAGTTTACTTCTTAGCGAGCTTATTGATTAACTTAATTTAAGAGCAAGTTTATATTTGAAGAAAAGCGTGCGTTTTCCTAGGCCTGAAAGGACTCTCTTGAAGGATGAGTTTTAAAATAGAAACTAACTACACCATCGATCAAAAAAACAACATGATTGATGACATCAATGCGTAACCTTCTTCCACACGATGTTGTACATATCATCCTTTTATTCACAAGCCGGTTGTAAATAATATTATGCAAACAAGACACAGGGATTATAGAAGATGTCTGAAAAATTAATTTAGAGTAAGATACTTGTGAATTGCCCTAAAAACTTTTTAAATGAATAAAAAGAGTTGTCCTTACATTCCAGGATAGCCTTGACAGATATCCAACAGCTATTTTGCTCATCACGTGACGAAAATTCAACTCTTTGTTTCTACTGTAGAATGAATTATTTATTTCGACCAAAAATGTTTTGACATAAAAACTGCAAAAATACTGCACTTAAATCTTGTTACTTACACCCCCACAGTAAGGATAATTGAGAGGTGCAGACTTAGGTGGGGTAGTCATGTGGCGTGTATGTGTGTAATTAGAGGCGTGTGTTTAAAAATTGTTTTGGAAATATGAAGAAACAAAATCCCTTAGTTGGCCGAGACGTCAATGGAAGGATAATGATAAAATTGTTTTGAAGGAGGTCGGGTGACTAAGGTATGAATGGCGAGCTTATGTTCAGGTGGCCTTGGACTTTCGGGTTCCTTAAGGCCAGAGAGTTAGTCAGTCTATTTAGTACTAAAAAATTATCATAATCATTTATCAGAGCAGGAACACGGTATAAATAATAATAATGTGATGGAAAGGTCCAAACTTCTTCAGCAAAAGCAGATGACTCTCGGTATTTTACAATATGTGATCTAGAAGATATTCTATAGTTAGTGGGTTATATATATAAATATTGGATTCATGTGGACTGTTATCATATAAAATCGACCAAAAATATTTACTTTTTTAATGAATATAGTTAAAATGGTTATATATACTTTTCAAAATTTACAAAAAAACACTATATACCAAGGGTTTAAAAACAATTTACAGATTAATACTAAACAATAAAAAAATAATGGTTCAATACAATAAATTTATTTTATAAATTGGACGACTGACATATTTAGATAAAAATATTAAAAACTCGTATATTATACTACACTGGATATTATCACTGAGGGAGCTACATGGTTACTATTGGGAAACAGCGTTGTCATTCTCTCGTTTTCATGTGATCAATCTCCCCTTTAGTGTAAGACAAGTTTCGCAACGCTGATTTGTCGAGGCTGCCAGTAGCTCTTTCTTACCCCAATACACCACCTTCAGACATAACTGATAGCGAGGAGATTTGGCAACAGTTGACCGAGAGAGAGAGAGAGCGAAGTTAAAGCCTTCCTCCATAAGACCTGCAGTTCTCTCAGCAATGATATTGGTGTATATACCTCGCATGGGAATGTATCTTCGTGTATACCTGACCAATGTGTGTTCTACCGAGTGATTATAGCATCTCACAGGTAAAGTATAAACTACGAGTAGCTCTGATTAACCTGGAAACACTCCACTCCATGCTACTGCCCAACAAGTTATCAAATTATCATCTGTTAGATATTTTTTAGGCACACTATTACCACCATCTATCCACAGATATAAAAAGTTAAAGAGATCTACCTCCACGTATTCATACTTCAAGTCATGTGATCTGCAGCTGTCACTTTTATTATATTACTAATATCTATAAAATAACATTAATATTATAATAAAATGTTATCAATATTGGCAACAAAAAAAATGTATTTTCTCAAAGTTTAATTTATAGGAAAATAAATTTTTTCGTATAGTTATATTACACACTTTTTCTAGCACCGTGTCCTACTACCAGGACAGTTTTGCAAGGATCGGTAATCGACTGACGCAATATTGCTGTGAGGCATTTATATGTTGGAATATCACTAACATAATATTTATAAAGCAGACGTCAAGCGATTCCAATATTTGATTGTGTCGATATTATTGCAAAGCTATGACTTGTTTTTATTGTAAAACTATCCCTTTTAGATATATGTATTCAATATTTATTTATAAATATATAGAATAAAACGTTTATAATGGTTTTAAAAAAATAGTGGAAACAGTATACTTGCGCCTAATAAAGGGTAGATACACACCAAAGTGTCTAGTTTGACTAAAAACGTAACTTAAAACAATAAAGCGTCTGTCTTTTTTTGTAACGCTTAGATCAACCTTAACCGGAAAATTCTTTACTAAACTACTACTACTAAACATTATTATTGTTGTTGTTATTATTATTATTATTATTATTATTATTATTAATGATGTCTGTTGTTGTGGTTATTTTTAGTTCCTTTTTATTTTACCGCATCTTACTACTACCCATCGGGGCTCTGCACATTGAATTACATTAATGGAGTGGAATTTAAGGGAAATGTACCCGATTTTGTGAGGGGTAAGAGTGATAAACCATTTGGGAAAATAAAACCCCACAAGCAGACCTCGATTTAGATTCAAACGGAAGAAAAATCCTGTTACCAGTGAGTGACCTACCGAATGATATTCAAGCACTCTAACCACGGAATAGCTCAATTTTAATCCTGATAATGTATCCGTTGGACATTTATTTAACTATTTAACACACACATGTACATATATAAAAATATGTATGTATGTATAAATATATATATATATATATAAATATAGCGTAAAATTTAGAGCTACTGGCTCCAGATCCACAGATCTTGGGTTTGATCCCCGGGATTTCAATATTTTCTGTGAAGCAGTGGGTCTGGAACGGAGTCATCTCAGCCTCGTGAAGGCAAATGAGGAGATACTTGAATGAAAAAGTAGCGGCTCTGGTCTAGAAAACAGAGATTGATGGCTGTAGGCTTTGTCCTGCTGACCAAATGATAGCCTCAATTCGCATAATTTGGCACTGTCTTAGCCAACAGGTATGGCTTGATTGCGGGCTAACGCCAAAGAGTGTTTTTTTACAGCAAAAAAGTTGTACTTCCTATATACAGGGTTGTTCATATTTCCAGGTAATAAATTATAGGGGTTGTAGGGGCTTACAAAACAAGTATTTCCATGCAATGAACTTGGGGTCAGCGATGCCGAATGGGGGTGCTATGAGACGTGTAAGTTTTTTTTCATAGTTTTAGAACTCCTAAAAAAAATAATTTTAAATTCAAATTGGACTGTATTTTATATAAACATAAAACATATAGGACTATGAATGTATATGATATACAAATACTATTTGTTTTATGCTGCACAATTTATTTCAATTTCTGATGGACATTTTTCTCGATAGAACCAGCGCTCGTATTTAAGGCTTGAGATTTATCCTCTTCGATTCCAAAAGACACGCCTCCTTCCCTCTTCCTGTCTCTTTCTGTCATGATCCGCATTTTATCGCATGTTTTACAGCTTGTAAGCTAAGTTATCTTCCCATCCTCCAAGTCTCGACCATCGAATGTGTCTGGGATTCGGTTACAGAGAGAGACCCGTGTCTGGGTGTGTAAGTGGCTGTCCAGTTTTATGTCCGTCCGCAGTATCTCGTCCTGATACAGGGAAAATTCAGCAAGTGTCACCGGCCCAAGGGTGACTTATAACCTCCCTCCCCCTTCTCCGAGGCTCCCCACAAGATGGATGGGAAGGAACTTTACTTGGTACTCGTGGCGCAAGCTATCTTGATCCCTAGAGAAGAGACATATCACGTCTATGGATCATGTTAATTTAACCCGATTCAATATTCGATTGGTCTAAAGGCGTTTCTCTCTCAACAGACTAGACTGCCGATGACGTGGAAATAGAGGTTTGAATCCCAGTTGGATGTACTTAAGGTTATTTTTACTAGATTGTTTTTCCCCCTCTCCCACCACGCAAATACGGATACAATTTCTTGAAATCCAACCTTCATCGTTCACAACACGTTAGCGTAATTACTACATATGCGTAAGGCCCAGATGATTATTAAAACAAGGTTCTAAAAAAAACCCAACAACAAACATTGACCCACATCGGTGGGCACGCGGACTATATGTCAGGCTCATCTAGTTTTATTTGAATTTTATGGGAAGGTTATGCTTTTAATCCCGGTTAGGTGTATTGAGGGTATTGTTTTTTTAAATGATTTCCCACTAAACACTCCATGTAAATAATGGATACATTTCCTATTAATTCTGCTCCACTCATCCCAACCCCATTAGCTTAGTTGATTGCGGATAGCCTGAAAGTGTAGTAATACGTGTTACCAAAGATAAATACAAGATAAAATCCACCTGCAGCTTAAAACTAATCTTACCAAGGCCAGAACATCTAATAATAAGCACACAACCTTAAAGTTAGTAACTGGGGGTATTTATGTAATATTATTAGATCTTACACCAGTTCTGACACGGTCTGGGCTCGAAATAATATACCTTAGACTCTTAGTAGTCCTCTCCGATATCTAGGTCAAGAAGACAAACAAGAACTACAATATAAAGTCATTCAAACATATCACACATTTTATTATCAAACTATTGTGAAATTTAAGTAATGTTAATGTTTTCAGGTTCCTAATAAAAACCATAGATAGGTTTTCAAACAAAGTAATGTTACAAGAAAAGTAATATATAGCCTACATATATACTTATATTATGCTTATCACACATCAATATGTTTTTCCTTTTGTTAGTACGTCTAGCTACTTGTACGGATTGTAAGCATCTGTACTACTTACGACAGTGTGCTATGAATTAGAGAGGTTTAATTTAGAGTAAATGTAACCGAATTCGGGTCGAGGTAAAGTGGAAAAACAGTTTATGGAAAACCACCCTCAGTACTCCTGGCCAAGATTAGAGCTTTGGTTTCCCTGTCATCGGCTGTTCGGTCTATTGCGAGTGTGACGCTTTATACCGTGTGATCACTGAAATGGGTACTAATCAATAGGGGTGTGCGAAGGCAACTTTTTAAATGCGAAGCGAAGTCGAAACGAAGCTTGAAACTTGCGAAGAAAAGTTGAAGTCGAAGACCTATATTAATAATTAATGCACATAGAATTACTGATAAGCTTAGTAAATAATCAATAAAGTTTTAATGTTTACTTACATCGTGGAGCTGATAAAATTATTTTGCAAACTTTACACATGCATGTATTTTCATCTGCATTTCTATCATAATAATTATAAATTAAATTCTGTTTTCTTCTCCCACTTTCCGTATTAGCCATTTTTAGTAATAAAGAAAACGCGAAGAAGCTATGACTAACTTCTGTGACAAAATGCACTTGTAAATTTTTCACAGATAGTTTCAAATTAATTGAATATTATGGACTAAACATTAGATGCGAGCTGGGATGAAAGCACAACTAAGGCGATTTCTCTGCTTCATACCAGTGACCTTGGTATTATTTCTTTAAATGTATTTTTATTTTTTACAAAATTATGTTGGTGATAGTGAATATAATATATTAACATTTACTTGCCCGCTTTTGATCCATGCTTACGTTATAGTAGTTAAATTACCAGTTGGTGTTAAAATTCGGTTTAGTAACGGTTTTAAAATTATCAAATATTGAAATATGTAACATTTTAGTGAGATAAAATTAAATTGTTTGATAATTTATCGAAGTTTTACCCTTCCTTCGAAATTTTTCGAATATTTGAAGGTTATTGTGGATGTCGAAGTCGAAGCTGAAGAAGATTTGACCTTCGACTTCAACTTCGACTTTTAAAAGCTTCGCACACCATTACTAATCAATATGACTCTTTTGTGAGCTCCCCTAGATCAGTGTTATTCAACTCGGGGTGCGAGAATTCATCTTAGGGAGTACGCAAATTTAAATATATACATTATTTAGTGATAAATACTTAATGATAAGGAGCAGATTTAGGGTTAGATAAAAGATACCAGGGTGTAATAAAATTTGATCTGAGTACGCCATTTCCTATTTTAGATGTAGATTATAGAATATGTATAGCTTGCATTATGTATGCACTAACAACTTTGGTGAGTACAAATTTGAAGATAAATTATATCTGGAGGTGCGCGAACAAAAAAAATGTTGAATACCATTGACCTAGAGCACAAAACTACAAGCGTAGGATCAAGATATCTTGAATCGTCAGTACCTTTAGGAGATATTGTGTTCTGTCCAAGATGAATGGGGTAACCCCCATGGCGCGTACAACTCTGGAGATAGTCTCCGGAGAAAGTTGCTTGACTTTCTCCCTGGAGAAATGGCGGTTAAAGGCACGTATCGGAGTCTGATCACGGTGACTTTAGGTCCGACTCAGCTGTCCTCCGATTGCAGGAGATTGTGGTTTTTGAAATTATTCATGTCGTGAAACCACGGGATTTATTCTCCCTGAAGTCGCACGATGTTTTATATGCATGTGGCTTGCATTTTCTGTGTGACACTTTGGTTTTACAACAGCAAAAAATGTTGAAGCAGGACATAATGTGGTTCGTATAAAATGTGTTATGGCACTGACCGGTAAATGTAATAAATACACGACATTTTATCTGGTTAAAAGTAAAAGTGTGTATGACAAATTTATGTAAAATATACTTTCAAACTCTCAAAAGAAAGGTTAATTTTTTTTTTCAAAATTAAAATATTTCTCGATTACTAAAGTCTTCGTGTATTTGCCTAGTTTCTTATTTAAAATACACTAATTTAATAAAATCGGGACTCAATTCGGTGGCCGAATAGTATAAGGAGTCATTCTCGTGTTAGACTAGACCTCCGATGAGGGTGGTTTTCCCAAAATGGTTTTCCACTCTCCCTCCATATGAATTCGGGTACACTTAATCTAAATTCAACCTTACTCTTTCCTATCTCATTATAGTAATTAGTACATATGCGTATAATATAAATATGGAGTAAGACGCGGTGCTAAAAGAACTTGTGGTATACTAAATAACGATCTATTCAGTAAATTTAAAATAAATTGGCCTAAGGTACACCCTTTAAATATTTCCATACATACGTATGTAAAGTTTAAGCTTTCATGACCCACCTCGGCTATGAATGGCCTATGTAGGAGGGGGGGGGGAGGCTTTTGGCAATGGAAGGCTGCATGTCACTTTACGAATTCCTCATAAGCACATCTCATGTATAATAAATTTTGCCAAAATATAACTAATCAACCATAGAGAGATTAATAGATCGATGAGAGCTGTTAATTTTCTAACATTATGCTTTAAAAAGATTACTTTATTAATTTTACTTAATTAAAATACACACCGTTTGATAATCCCATTTTTTTCTTTATTCTTTAATTGGTCTTCGGCCTGTTTCATTCCAAGGGCTCTAAAGACTATCCTTCCGTCTTCTAGGTTTCCTACTCTCTAGAGGTATTTCGTCTCTTGCTATTTTGAGAATGTATAAACTATAAAAGATGAAGATTCATAATTTACTAAATATGAGGAAAGGCCTCATTGAACACCTCAAAAGGTTGCAAGATCTCCCTCCATCCCTGGTGTAGGTCTGAATTCACGTAATATACTTGACTCTTGATGATGGGGAGATCATAGCTCAAATTCTGGTCAGGTATACCGAGGGTGATTTTTTTTATAAATGGATTTCCACTTTCCCACAAAAATGCGGATACATTTAATCTAATTTCAACTTTCCTAATCCCTAACCCAATTAGCGTAGTTAGTTAATATACGTAAAGCACAAACGGGTAGTGGGATACAGTGACAAAAAAATATAATTATAACGGAACATAGCGTGTTAATTAAAACTCATACTCAAGGAAGTTAAGTAAAAACAAAACACAACCCGCTTCGGTGGCCGCACGTACTAGCGTGCTACTCTCGCAGTAGACTAGACTTCCCATGATGGGGAGATCAGGGTTCGAGTCTCGGTAAGGTGTACTGATGTACTGAGGGTGGTTTTCCCTAATTGTTTTTCCACTCTCCCTCCAAGCATACAAGGGTACACTTCCTATAAATATAACCTTATTCATCCCTAAAAACCGTTAACGTAATTAGTACATAAGCGAATAGCCCACGGTGCTAAAATAAAACAAACATAATCAATAATACCAAAACAAACGTATTTAAAAACAAAACAAGTTAAGCTCTTTGTTTTACTAAATCAATCATGTGTGAGTTTCTGTTTTGCCTAAAGTGCTTTTTCTGCGTAAAGCTGTGTGGACTTGTCAAAATATTCTGAAAATGTTTATGTAGGGTTTGTGTGTATGTTGCATATTATTTTATTTGTGCTGACTAAATATTTAATTTAAGAAACAGTATTTATAGTAATAATTATTAATATTCCATTAGTGCATGCAATAATAATAATAATTATTATTATTATTATTTCATTAGTGCATAAAATAAATCTTGATTTTTATAATGCAATAATAATTATTATTATTGCATTAGTGCATAAAATTATTCTTGATTTTTATAATTTGATAAAACAATATTCAAGACTGTTGATGATTTCTGAGATGAATATTTATTTATTCACTCCCTCATTTTTTTTAATGTTATGGCTCTTTTATTATAAAATATATTTTTCCCTTCAAGATTTCAAACTAATTCAGATATAGCCATAGTAATATTACTATGGCTATATCAGAATTAGTTTGAAATCTATGATCACTATAATGTAGTGAATCATTGTATAGTTCTTAATTAAGATGATCTTTTCAACATCCCATCCCTAACTTGATGTGACTATACTATTAAACTGTTACAGCTCTTTTTCTATTTATTTGGCCTACTACACACCCAATTAGATAGTGAGAGAATGTTGGTGCATTTATTTAGAAAGTAAAATCTACTAGTACAGTTCCATAAAGACTTGCTCACCTTGTAAACAGCCCATAAGCCACCCCTGGAGGAAACAATTTACTAGTACAGTCCCATCAAGTATTGCTTACCTTGAAAACCACCCACAGTCCATATTTGAATGAAACAATTTACTAGTACAGTTCCATCAAGCGTTGCTTACCTTGGAAACCACCCATAACTGATGCTTGAATGAAACAATTTACTAGTACAGTCCTGTCAAACACTGCTTGCCTTGGATACAACTCATGAGTCCCCACTCTCTGAATTTATTGATAATAACTTAGTATGGAAGCTTATATATTTCACTAATAGCCTTACAATTTTTGCGAAGACATTTTATGACTCAATATTGAAACTACTGGCTCTCATAACTTCACCAAAAACCTATTTAAATGTTGTACCCAGAGTATTCAAGATACATGTCTGTTACTAAAGTTTTTTTTGTTTGTGTATGCATACAAATATATTTTTTAAATCCACCACTCTGTTTTGTGCGTTCAATTTAGTGCCATTGAATGTATCTTCATGATATGTGTATAAAGGGAAATTAAGCTCTAAGCAAATTTATTTTGTGCGAGTTTTTTTTTATCAAGGATATTTATTTTACCAAAACAAGCTATACTAGATAAATAAATACAAAAAGCTGACGTTTCTAATAAACATTTACTTTATTTAGTTAAATATTTTGCGTATTTAAGGTGAGATAAATTGGAATTCGAGCTTAGGCCTGTAATTTCCCAGTTTTTATAAGAGCCCACTAAATAAATAATGCATATGAAATATAGTTTAGTTTGAGTACCTACACATTACAATTGCAACAGCTTTTGAGTATTGGTCATGGACCAAATTTGATGATAGTTTTTCCTCTTCATTTAAAAAGTTTCAAATCAATTACCACTATGTTTATGAGATTTTCAACAACTTTTGACAACATTGAGTTTATAAAACTAAATTAAACTTATCTATTAAAGCTCAATTTTTGTTAATAATAAGTTAAATAATGTTTTGTTCATCAAACAAATATATAAATATAAGTTAGTTCTTAACTAGCTTTTCCTTCCATTTTATTATATTTTTTTATGACAAATCTGTGACATTTTTAGACACACAATACCTTCCCTGAAACGACTCATTAATGAACTATAAAAGTGTGTGTGTCTACAAAATATAAATGTTTACACTTTTATCATACTCATATTGGTGGTCACGTCGACCAAAGCGTCAATCTTTTCTGGTTAACTGTGATGGGGAGATCAAGCTTCGAATCCTGATGGCTATACTGGTGTGATTTTTACTATATAGTGTCTCACTCTTTCATGCAAATGTGGGTGAAATTCCTCATTACTTCTTTAGTGTAAATATTCGGATATCCTGGACAAGGCAGTAAGATAAAATGCAAAAAAAAAAGTTTTGTCAAGATAAGAACTGAGTTTTTACAGTTAAAATTATATTTCTATTTATTTATTAATAGTCACAAGAGGGGTTTTATTAAAGCCATGGGATTAGTTATATATTTACTAACACACATTGAACTTTAGTAAATATTACAAGTGGACCTTTCAAGGCTATTTTAATGTCACTAGGTAAATTCATTAAATGCTGACCTGGAATTATAATAATTTTAAAATACCAAAACCTAGTATTTTTAAAGTCTTTAGATTATATAATATTAACAATACCAATCTTTTTACAAACCATTGAAAAGTGCTATATTAAAAATGGACATCAACTTATCTTTTTAATTATTTAAATAATATGTAAGGTCTAGAAATATTATTTTTAACAAGTTTTATCAATTTAAAATAAAAATCACTAGCTTATTGATATCTTTGACAAGTAATTTATAAATATTTATTTACTCTCAAGGTGCTGACAAAGTTATTACAACCTTATATATATATATACGTATATATATACATATATATATATACGTATATATATATGTATATATATATACGTATATATATACGTATATATATATA
>CABFWB010002850.1:61505-72699 GCA_902151455.1 Timema bartmani
TATATATATATATATATATGTATATATATACACATATATATATATATATATAATTTGTATTGGTTTTTAGATTACATAATATTTGTCACCTCTTTCATTGTTATATTTAGGTCTATTTCAATTTTTTATTAAACTCTTTTTTTAAGCAGTTCTTTATGCAGCGTCGACTAGTGACTAGCTCGAGTGTATTGATGACGAAATCCCTAAACGGAGGCCTTCTACCGTTGTTTGGATCGATAGCTTATCGCTACCTACTACACCCCACTCTTCCCTTTTACTAATTTAGTTAACATAGAAGGTAAGTGGTGGTGGGTGGGAAGTGGGGAGGGGAGAGGAGGAGTGGCTGCACGTTTAAACACACGATAACAGTGGTAAATAATTAGCAAGTGCCTCTTGTACAGTCTGTTTTAAAAAAAAATAGGTTATCACTGACTTTCTGGTTTATTCTATAAAGAGGTTATTGGATTATATTTTACTATCATTTAAGGGGTAGGAATGAAAGTAAAAAATGTACCCTTAATATAACGGAAAAAGGATTGGAAAGTCACGGTTAAAATATAATTTAAGAAGCCTTACCCACCTACCCTCCCTATCCCTTACTTAATTTACAATACCTCCATGGGATTTATGACCCAACCTTTACTTCAAGGGAAATCAATTGTAACGTGAGTCTGAAGACTTAGACTGCCCAGCCATCTGTGTGGGTCTAAGTAAAGAAACACCTGACTATATAACGTAATATAAATTTTATTTCTATCCTGGAGGCCTTGGTAAAACTAAAAGAAAAATAATTCTTAAAGTTGGTTATTCAGTTGTTTCATAATAAATAACAATATTTGTTAATTTTTTAAATACGGAAATAACTTTGAAATATATTTGTCAACATTTTTTGTATTTGTTTAGTAACTAACTTATTTAAATAAATGCAGAAAATTTGCTTTAGTAAAACTTCAAATTGTACTTATTTAATGTAACATAATATTTACACGTGCCTTTATTGTAGGTCTATTATTATGTGAAAGTACCATCAATTATATAAAAACATTTCAATCACATAAAAAGTAGCTATTACAATATAATGTTTACTGTAAATTTAGATAAGCTGCACCTAATGCCGTAATTTTCACTTAATACATACCAAGGGACTGAAAACAAGTTTATTCATACTCTACATACCCTGTAGATGTTTTATATACATACATTTATCTTTTTGGTATTAAATAGGCATTTAAAATAACACTTAATGGAATACCTCATTAGTATTTTAGTAGTATTGTTCTCAATAAGTGATAATACTAGCATAACAACGTTTGGTAGTCATTAAAGTGATCTAATTAATTATTTAATTTCCAACCAACTTATTTGCTATTCTAGTTTAATAAACCACGTAGATTTTTAAACTAATAAGAGACGCATTGAATGGAGGCAAATATACTTAATATAATAATTGAATTAGTAAATATGAAGGTTAATTTAACTTGTAATTGTCATGTGACTTCGAGTATTGTTTGCAGCTCTGACTTTCATAATATATCACTATTGTAATATTGTTGATGTGTGTGATTACTTTATCATTTTGAAAGGTTTGATTTAAATATACATCTATTTCATATTACAATTTTAATTTTATTTTATATGTGTAGATTATAACATACCATCAAATTAATCAAATTACTACAAACGTCGATATCAATGCTTTACCAACACTATATTCTTTAAATTTAAAATATATCAGTATTAAAACACACAAAATAACTGGAATAAAAGATTAGTACAATTTATTTAGTTCATTTTGATTGTATACGTAAAAGAATATATGCAAATTAATATTGTGAGTATAATACTATATTAGTATAGAGTTTAGTTAATTTGTTCTAAAAACTAAAACGCTTCTAACTTATATTAATAAAAGATATAACACATGATGTAAACTTAGAAGTACATTCCATTAATTATGAGAATAAGCAGTGTTACCTTGACGAACTATGTTACATAAAGTTCTTAAAGTTCTTGTAAGTTAAGACATAGTGGAACCAAGAAAAATTATCTCGCTATCTTTCAGGGTAAACGAAGAATATATCACAACGATATTGATTAAAGCTCCAAATAAATTATCAGCAAATTTAATTTATTTACTGTATTTTCTCAAAACATATTTAATTAAATTCCTGATGTGAGGATTATAATTATAATAACTACACAATGAATATAGCTTGTGTAAACTACTTCCCCAATTTTTTGTTTTGACTAAAAAATTCCTCATTTTTAAGTTATACTTTCTTGCTTAGACTATATCAATATAGATTTTCGCAAAACTACCTAGCTTTCTTTATCACTATAAAGGAAAATTTTAGAACTCAATATTATGATAAATCTTGACGTTTCATGTGTCCCTAAACACAAAAAAGCTGTCTTAAAATGTTTGAAAATGTTTGAAATTGTCTTTGACGATTTCGTTCAAAATATATATCTGAGGGCGAGAGAATTGAAATGAAAAATAACACTGTACACTTATTGTTAAGGGAGATTCATTTAAAGTAAGTTTATAGATGGCTAATAATTGTTGAAAATTTGAAATCTTTAGAAAATATCTGACAAACATTTTTTCCCCTCATTCTTTAGAAAAAAAATCATCTGAAGGTAGTTTACTAACTACTGAAATTTTAAAGCTGTATCACAAACTATAATAGACTATGGTAAAAGATATTACGATTGTGTTGTACCATTTATGATTTGTACTGTAACTTGTGCCATTGTTTTTCCGAGGAGTGTGTAGTACTTCAACCACCTCTCCCAAAAAGTGGGGGGAGGGGTGTTGTTTAGATACGAGAATCCACTGGTACGTGCCGCTTTGTATCGAGGTAACGCGCCAAGTATTGGAATGCCCAGGAGGTGCGGGTTTATCTGTGGACTGTCGTAGCCCAACCTAAGCTCTCTGATCCTCCTATCCTATCCCCATATTTTCCAATCGTCCATGACCCTGAGCAGCTAAAGATTTGTTTACAGATGATGGACAGGGGACGTACCACTATCAAACACGTCCTTGAGGGCGTCGAGAATCTTGGTTTTTACTGATGTCTTGGGCCATCTACATTTTCATTGTTACATTTAAAACGAGATAATTCAAAGGGTACATGGGGGGAAATAATTTTTTTTAATCTCGATTCGAGCTAGTGCTGACATCTGTTAGACAATCATAAAATCTTTCTAATACACTTCATATTATGGTTAAAAAGAGATCTCTGTCATATTTAAATTCATTAAATAAAAGGTGTTTGCTGGAATTCTTTTGGGGCTTGAGATATTAAAAATTGTTTTCCTTGAAAATGTTTGAAATGTCACTTTCTCCCTTTTACCCATAGTTTGTTTGCCATCCTAAATAATAAGAATACATTTAAGTCTCTAGAAATATATTAAACAAGCCTACAAGCCCCTGGGCTGGCCTATTGCATAACAGTTTTGAAAACCTGCTGCTGTGCTGGTACTTTAGTATTTATTATTATTATTATTATTATTATTATTATTATTATTATTGGGTGTTCTGTTTGACGACAGGTTCATTCCTTTTATCAGTGAACCAATGATGGGAATATTAGGGTTTGAATCCTGATAAGATGAGTTTTTTTTCCTAAATGGTTTTCTACTCTACCTCCACGCAAATAAGGGTACACTTCATATAATTTCAACTTTACTCATCCCTAGCAAACTAGCGTAAAGCACATATACGTTCAACCCGAATAGATAGTAAGACGCGGTGATAAAAATAATGAATTATATTAATGATGGCCATCCAATTGAACTGTCTCACTTCGCCTTTGAAAACCAATATTTGAGCTGACATTATTTGCTTGGCGTACATGTACACAAAGTTGCCTATTTTATTTAGTGCACGGCGTTTTTTAGAAACTTTAAATTAATACTATTTTTTTAACATTTCTGTATTTAAATTTGCCTACCTAATCCGTCACACGGCGCTTTTACAGAGCCTTCAATTAAAGTTATAAAATTTGCTTGGTAGATGAAGATATAAAACAGCTATTTAACGTTTCTTAATGCGTTTTCATATTGAACTAGTATTATTTACTCAGGAAATTGGAATAAAACTTTGACCACTTGATCAATGTCACGAATAATTTTACATTTTAAATATTGCTATGTGCTTTATGACTAATTTCAATTTTTAAACAATATCATTACTGTTTCGTTGGTTAAAAATCAAATATTGTATTCTTATTCTTTTAGTTTGATTTTTGAAAAAAGTTTCAAGTGTTTATGGTTTAGTGGTTGTTGCGAGAAAAAAAAATTGTGTTATTAAAGCGTTAAATATGAATTATATACTTTTTTCCATTTTTGCTATTCTTGCAGATGTTACCCAAGTAGAAGACATCATTTATTAAAAGTTATTGCCACACTACTTCTATGAAAGACTCAGCCATGACATTTAAATATATGGCTACAATTTAAATTAATGCTTTCAATGGTGTATCGGGATTTGTTAAGGCCGAAATAATATAATATAGAAGGGCTAAAATTTGGATTTAGGTACTATTTAACATTATAAACAACAAGGCGAGTTTCATTTTCCAATAAAAGGACCTTAATGGTACTTAAAATCAGCGTCAATTTCCAATTTTGATCATATTTCTGCAACAATTTAAGATAAAAAATAGCTTATCATTGTAAAGTTGTGGTACTGTTAAAATTTAAATATTTTATGAGGAAATATATTTTTATAAAACCAATAGCTTCCAAGTTATTGGCAAATGAATTTTTTTAAATTGGGGTCTCAGAAATTGGGAATTGAATGTAATGTAGAATGGAATGTAGAACGGACATGTTACTTTTTTTAATATGTTTCTGTTGATGTATATCTTATTTAATTTATGATGTTTGTAAAACATGGCTGCCTACCTTAAATGAATAAAATAAATTTAAGTTGTTCGAAAACCAGGTGCTTAGGAAGATATTTGGCCCAAAAATAGATTAAGATAGTGAGGAGTGGAGGAGGCTACATAATGATGAGCTGTATGCCCTGTACTCATCACCAGGCATTGTTAGAGTAATACAATCTCGCAGGTTACGTTGGGCAGTCTTGCAGCGCGAATGGGAGTATATTAAGGTACTGAATGGCAAACCCAATCGGAAAAGACCACTGGGAAGACCCAGACGCAGACGGGAGGATAACATTTGGATAGACCTGAGAGAAATAGGGTGTAATGAAATATACTGAATAGAATTAGCTCAAGATAGGGGTAGGTGGCGTACTTTTGTGAGTGCGGTAATGATCTTTCGAGTTCCAAATGCCATAGAGTAAGTAAGTATGATTTGTTGAGGAATGTGGTGCTTTTTTTAAACCCATAAATGCCTATTATTTCTTTTCACAAATCTTACATGTTTTAAGTACATGTCCTCATTTTTATATAAAAGATGCTCTACTCTCACATTAAATCATCAGTATGTGTAAGGGCTAAACGTAATTTGTATTTGTACTTTCTTTTTTGTGTCCATGTTTTTGGTTATTTCCTCTGTTTTTGACTACGTCTAAAAACTTGAATTAATTCTGCCGAGTTCCGATGTTTTGCTAAGATTCAGTAAATTATATTTTGCTCTACTGTGGTAATTGAGCTTTTTGTTGCATTAAATGTAGCTAATGTTAGTTCTTGTTTATTCTAGGATGTTCTTAATGTGTTTTCAATTGTTTCGAACTATAATATATTCTCAGCAATTATACACTAAGACAAACAAAAAAAAGTTATAGTTATTTTGGGTGTTCTCCCATTTAATCGTTGGATGAAAAATGAGTTTAGATTTTTGAAAATATTTCATGATATTATATTTTTAAAAAAAAGCATGCTTGTATGGTCTATTATGTTTGACTTCTTATGAAGTTAGAATATATATTAAATTATAATAATAATAACATTAAAGGAAACAGTCAACGAATAATTATATGAATCAGCGTAAAACTAAATCTAGATTTCAATCTGAAAAGCTTATGAATAGTTTCCAATTTAAAGTTTAAAAATACTATGTAAAATTGTCCTTCGGCTAGAAAAAGTTTAAATTGCTTTCACCTTCAAATACCACAAATACTTTAGCTAAATTCATTTAAGTAAATATGTTTGATCTATAAAATATTCCTGATGCCAGAAATGTAATATCCGGAGAGCACTGAAAATTCATGTTAAATTATTTAGACTAGTCGACACCGATTTGTAAACTAAGGTAAATTCCCTTAATGCAGTAACTCCTTTAACTACTGTGCTATAGAAGCAAGGAAGATATATTTCATTTTGGTATTCAAATCGTAGTTTCTCACAATAGTATTCAAACAATATGTCCTACCAACTAAATTAGCCACCCAATATAAAATATTAGAACTGTAACATATGATTAATATGAAACACCCATTGACAAATAAAATAATGTTTCATTCCCCATCTGGGATCGAAACAAGATTTTCCGGACCTAAATTCAACGCACCTGACCACTCATAACTGGGGTTGGAGGCATAAGTGCCACTGTAACTGTCACAATAATCCCCACACCCAATCCCACCCCACCTTTTTAGTGTCAGTTGCGACCCGGTTGATCCTAAGTTTGTGAAGGGTCCTTAGACCTCATGAATGAAGATCCTTCGGTGTTTAGGATCTGACAAGCATCCCTTCTCATTAAGTATGCTTTGATCCTATCTCTCGGCTTTACCACAGCAGTTAGGGAAGTAACAATGACCGTTAAGGGATCAACTCTTGGAGGCCGGAGACCTATAATATTGTGTGTTTGGGTCTGTTGAAAATACATCACTCACTTTCAATTTTGCCATGATCTAATACTATACTAATAGTTCTGTGAACTCTAGACCTCACTACCTCCATCTTATTATAGTTCCTACAGTCTTACTAGTAGTTCTGTGAACAGTAGACCTCACTCCCTCCATGTTATTATCGTTACTACAGTCTTACTAGTAGTTCTGTGAACAGTAGACCTCACTTCCTCCATGTTATTATCGTTACTACCATCTTACTAATAATAATACTTAGCACCGCGTCTTACTACCCGTTCGGGCTATAGGCTTAAGTAATAATTACGCCAATGGGTTAGTAATAGGGAAGGTTGAATATAGATGAAGTGAACCCACATTTTCATGGAGGAAGAGTGGAAAACCATTTAATAAAAACCACCCCTAGTTAACCCAAGCGAGATTCGAACCTAGGTCTCCCTATCCTCGGCAGTCTAGCTCAACACTAAACTAGTGCGGTAGCTAATGATGCCACTGAGGCAGGCACCATATTACTAGTAGCCCTGTAGTTTGCTACCTTACAGGGTAAAGGATGGAGTATATATTGTGTTGAAAAGCTATTCTTTCAACTAAAGCTTAAATCCCGTAATTTCTCTCTGTAAAATAACAAAATGTCACCATGGAAAAACCCTTGTGGAAGTGACCTTTTTTTATTCCTTGGGCCATTAAACATTTGGACAAAGTTCGTGGCACAGTTTTACTTAGGATATTTTTTTACAATGATGTTAAGCCCAGATCAAAAACAAGCCTCTTTTCGTTTGTTTTTTTGATTAGCACATTTTGCCATTTGACCCTTGCAGCCCCAGTGGCCTGACTGATGAGCTTGTGGAATTTGTCTTTCGAGGTCACAACCCGTGGTTAAATTCCTTGCTGTAATTCTGTATAGGTTATTTTTTCTTAGAGACACCAGGATTACCGACAAAGATACCGAATGGTAAAAATCAAATATTGACTAATTAATCACCAAAGTTATCCCTCAAATAATTCTGACTTTACCCATAGCTCTTCAAAGTGGAGTAATTTCATGTTACATGCAATGATGGTCATATGGTATAAGACGCCACTCTCTCTTTGGACTAGTTTACCAGTGATGGGTAGGTTGGGGTGAAATAGCGGCCGGGTTTACGGAGATTGGTTAATCTTAATGGGTCTTCCATTCTCTCTTCCACGCGAATGCGGGTACATATTCTCTAAGTTCTCTCTCTGGCCCATTAGTGTAAATATTCGGATAGTACGACTCCTCAGCTTATTCGGTAGCGTCTCTTTCTACTGAGCCAAGGGTCCCTTGTTTGATTCCCGGAATGGTAAAAAAAATGTATCATTGGTGAAATGTGGGTTCCCCCTCTCATAGTGATGGATTAACGGAAGGAGGGCTGGCTGATGTGTCTGTTCAAAATTTTAAGTTGGTTTATAGGTCATGTTCTGATATAATCAGTAGGTTTAGAAAGTCAACCTTAAATAATGATAAATACAACCTCAAAGAGTCTCTAGATCTTTGTATCAGACAAATGTCGTAGCACGACTGTACCCAACGTCCTAGAGTGCGGAATTCTTGACACGTCTGTCGATGGGTAGGGCGGGGAATGAAAGGGGAGGGGGGTCAATTTCACGGTTGGCTCAGCACGAATCTGTCCCGTGAGCCCCCTCGTCCCTCCCTCACCGTGTGATTGTAAGAACCCCTCAATCAACCCTCCTTTTCCTTCTCCACATCCTATCCTCCCTCGATTATTCCCTTGATTAACACGCTTTTTCTTCTTCCCATCACATGTCTAATTACATTAGTCTAGCTCCGCTTGCCTTTCGCAGGAGACAAAGGTTGACGCACTGGCGTTAAAACTTGCTTGTGCGTTTCGATGCAAATTTATTTAATCTTCTTGCAAACTTTTTTTTTTTTACGATCCGTAATGCTTTCGTAATAATATAACATAGTAGATTCACTCAATTTATATATCTTTTTTACACTGAAAGCCTTGCTATTTGAGAGACTAAGCAAATGTTAATTCTGACAGCCGTACTGCGAATCTGAATAATTTATAACATGAACTTATTTACTGTAGAATTTTGTCAGGAAGAGACTTTTAGAAACTCACTTTATTTTTTGTGGTCAAAAATGATTTTTTTTATCAATAGCATAGTGAAACTTTAGGTGAAAGCTGGATATTGTATGGATAGTAATAAAAAAATAATTGTGGCCTGGTGGTCTAGGGGTAAGGTGTCAGACTTCTGTGCTGGGGGTCCGGGGTTCAATCCTCGGCCCCGGCACAGATTTATCTGATTGTCAAACCCTTCCTTCACCTCTGACAAGATGTGTATTAATCACAACTTGTGAATGTATGGAATGCCAGGCCTCCACCGTGGTTCGGATTCCACGTTAAACTGTAGGTCCTCCATTTCATCTCACAATCACCCTACCATTACACACTAGCGTAAGTGCGTATAACACGAACGGATAGTAAGAAGTGGTGCTAATAATAATTATAGTATTTATTATTATGTATACTATGGCTACGCCTTAGAATACATATTATCATTAACTCGAGGTTGATGATACATAGATACAGCTGTAAACAAGACAATTACGCCCTCTTCGGGCTTGTAATCCCTCTATGATTTAAGGACATTGTCTTTCTGTGACGTCATGGAAGTTCAGGCTTGATTTCCCATGTTAATGTATTTATGTTTTGCTCAGAGAGTTTTAAAGACATAACGTTTAAACAAAAACCATACGTTATTAAGTAATTCTAAAAAATATTCCTATAGTGTTAAAAAAAATATTATTTTTATCTTAAATAAGCGCTTTTTAAACTCATTTTTTATAAATCATCTACAACTTATATTCTTTGGTTTAGGCACGAAAATTACCTGTAGGAGACTACCTGCCAGGATGTAGATTAAAAAGGTCTATGGTAACATAATGTATATCTAGAATAGGAAACAAGATAAAGGTAATTTTATAAAGCAAGTCGATGTATTTAAGGCGCAAATAGTATATTGACTGTGTAAACTCGTCAGTGGAAGAGGGGAAGTGTTATCAGTAGACAAACAAGAGAACTCGCAGGTGGAACTTCTGGTTTTCTTCCCTTTCTATGTTGTAAAGTTAATTAGTGTCTAAGTGTGGTATTGCTTAGACTGCTTAGGCGCGTCAATTTAAGATGCAACCCACCTCGCAAAATACAGAGGTTCCACCTATCTTACAAGCCAAGGACTACGGAACTATCTGATGGACATACGAGGGTCCCACAAACGTCAGAAAGCCCTGCTTGGATAACATTACATTGACGACCAGTTGTCCATTATAGGCTCTCACACAGTCCTTTAAGAATCTGACCGCACATATATCTAGAAACCAAGATATTTAGTATTACTTTTGTTTTAAAGAATTAGGGGCTCACTGTTCTTGTAACTTTTCTAGCTATTATATAAGCTCCTTCCTATAAGTTTATTAAATAAGACCACTTACCTACTGTATGGCATTAGAAACTTGGAAGAAAATTCATTGCCACACTCATAAAAGTACGCCACCTATACCCATATTGGGCTGGTTTTATCTAGTTCACCTCATTACACTTTATCCATAGCTTGAGCTAATTCTCTATCCAGTCTCCCTCATTACACCCTATCTCTTTCAAGTACATTCTAATATAATCCTCCCATATGCTTCTAGATCTTCACAATGGTCTCTTCTTTATTGAGTTTTCCAGTCAATACCCTGAACACGTTTCAAAATTCTCCAATCCATTCTGCATGTCCTGCTCACTGTAATTTACAAGACTTGATTTTCCTAACAATTATCTTATGATTAGAACCGGGTATGTAGCACCTCATTATTTAACCTACCCCACTCCCCAGTATTATTATATTTTGGACCAAATATCTTTACAAGCACCTTGTTTTCTAGCCCCCTAATTTGTTTTTTTCATGCAAAGTAGAAAACTTGATTCATCCTCATAGAGAACAACCGGTAAAATTATCGTTTTGTTTCTTCCGCGTTTAACATCCCTTGAAAGCAGGGGAGACCAGCAGTTCAGTTTAATTTTAATAGGAAGGGCCTTTGCCAACAGTTGGAAAAATTATTAGATCTACTTTCAACTATTTATACATCAGGTCACTCAACCTTAAGCTGTTTCTTTAGGTAGATATTATCAATACCCATAAAATAGCACTAATAAATTATTTAAACTTTTTTTTTTTTGCTGCAGAAAAGTTTGTATTCTCTATAATATGCTTCCTATGAAAATTGGACTGTATCGCTTTAACGCATGCGTTTGTACTTAAACATCTATAAAAACTATTATAAAGTTATGCACAAGTTTTCATAATAGATACATTGTTTCGCTAATAGTAGCCTTGATAGTGTATTACGGAAACGTCCCTCTTGGGTAAGGGGGGGGGGGG